>VZTQ01012891.1:0-20219 GCA_013400755.1 Pelecanoides urinatrix | reverse complement strand
GGCCCGCCCGGCGCCGCGCCGCCCCGCGCGCATGCGCCGCAGGGGGGAGGGGGGGGGCGCCGCGCACAGGTGGGCCGCGCATGCGCAGAGCGGACCGGGCCCGCCATCATGGCCGCCGTGAAGCACCGGCGAACGGCGCTGGAGCGGGTCGAGAAGTTCCTCTCCGAGACCTACTTCACCGACTGCAACCTGCGGGGCAGGTGGGCGGCGGGTCGCCCCCCGTCACCTCCCCGGGCCCTCCCCGGGGCGCTGGCAGTAGGCGGGGCGGGCCGCGCCGCGCCCGGGCCTGCTTCCTTGTGTGTGTCCCCCAACTCCTCCGCCGGCCCTGCGGGGAGGCCGCTCCCCCCGGGTCGCTGCCGGCCGGGGGCTCGGGGGCCTCAGTGGACGAAGCACACGCACACCTTGGCCAGCCTGGAGCTCTGCCTCAGGGTGCCGCTGGCACAGTCGCCTCTGCCCGCCAGCCCTCCTCGGCAGGGCTGCCCTCGGGCACCCTGCTGGAGGGCGGCTCCGACAGGCCCCTTCAACGGGGCAAGTTATTACCCGGTGGTTCAGTTAATACTGTGAGGGTATTAACTGGTAGCAGGGCGATGCTGGGAAACCGTGGTGGTCTCTATCCCCGCCCCGGGCTGGTCCCTGCAGGACTGGCTTTATTAATTGTGTCCCGGCTGTCTCTGACCACAGGCTCTTTGGAGATCGCTGTCCGCCAACATCGCTCTCCTGCTTCCAGACCCCGCGGCGCATCTCGTACGACGAGGCCATCGGGCAGGAATTCAGACCGGCTAAAGTGGGAGACTCCTTCGGGCCCACGTGAGTACCAGGTTTCAGTGGTTCCGTGAGTGTGGTGGGACTGGAGCTCACGTCTTCAGTATTACTTGTGTCTGTGAATCCTCACGAGCTCTCAATAGCGAAGAAATGAGGTGATAATCCTCCTCCCTGTTGCGTGCTTTAGGTAAAAGGTGTCTGCCCAGAAGCCCTCAGGGAGATTTTGTGAGGAAAGAGACGGAGATGTGAGTGTTTCCAAGGAGAGTGAAGAGCCGGGTTCATCAATCCTTTCTGCTGAGAGCTCGTGTTCGTAGTCATGGTTGTGACACTGATGCTTCTGCGTGGGATCTGTGTGCTTTGTCAGGGCTGGGAGAAGACATATTGATAAACTGCCCTGCCCCAGGCGTAGTTCAAGTCCCAGTACCCTCTGATTTCACTGTCTTCTGGGTCGCTGTGGGGGATGGAGGAACACTTTTCCAGTCCCTGACAGCTTGAAAGAGCATGTCACCCCACTCAGCTTGGCTGTTAACTTGCTGTCAAATCTCTAACCCTCAACAACAACCGACAACAGTGGGTGCCACAAGTTAGAAGTTTCACGTGGTGAAAGAGCGACCGGTCAGGTCAGCAGCGCACGGGGAAGGGAAAGCCCACTGCATTTAAATGGCGCAGAACAAGGCTGGCATGTGCAGGCACCGTGTGCTGCTTAAACTGAAGATGTGTCGTAGCCAGCCGCACGGGGAGCCGCCTCCAGACTGCGCCGTGCCCGGGGGCGTAGGTTAAAGCAGGTCTGCACAGACAGGCGGCATTGTTGCATTCGAATCACATTGAACTTGTGTGCTGTCCCCACTCTGCTTTTTCCACGGAGGCTCTGAGGAAGTGTGGTTTCCCTTGGGAGAAGGTCTCACGGTGGGCTGAGGTTGCTGCCTGCTCTCTTGCAGGTGGGAGACGTGCTGGTTTAAGGTGGAGCTGAGCATCCCCCCGGCATGGGCAGGGCGGGAAGTGCACTTCGTCTGGGAGAGCGATGGGGAGGGCATGGTGTGGCGAGACGCCCAGCCTGTCCAGGTAAGGAGGCGTGGAGCAGGGGTGTGCCAGCTGTGCCAGGCGCTCTGCTCTGCAGAGGGGTTATCCCCCTTACCCCTCTGCAGTGGGGCAGTAGAAGAAACCCTCTCCCCTTTGTTATACGCTCTTCAGAGGAATGCCCACGTGTGCTGGGGGGTGTAAAATAACACGTGGACCAACAGGAGAGAACCAAGAACAATTGGAGGTCTAGACAGCGTGGTCATGAAAAAAAAGCAGAAAGAGGATGTGTCGCTGTAGGGTTTTTTAGCCTCAAGTGGTAATCTGTGAGGCAGTAGGAGAGCTGTCTTTAAATACGAGAAAACCTGCTGTGCAGAGAGGGGCGTGTTTGTAAAGAGCCTGGTAGGTGGGGTGGGAGAAAGGGCTATGCTCGTGGTTTGCCTGCTGTGCTGGCGGACCGCAGGGGGTCTGTGGACTGTCTCCAGACTTCGACCCAGAAAGGCAAGCGTGCTGGTGTGGGTTTGAGTCTGTTTTCTAGAGGTTGTGCCCTGCCAGAAATTAAACTTCTGGTCTGCAAACCAGTAATGGCTGAAAATCCCTTGCTTAGGCATTAGCAAATCTTTCTAGGAAGAAGAATAGACAAGCATTGGGCCTGAGATGTGAATCTCCACTGCTGTCAAGAACAGTGGGACAGACTCTTGTCACACGTGTCAACTTCAGTCCTGCTTTGGGGAGGAAGAATGGCTCAGTGACCTTTTGCAGCCCTGCCCTGCTCTGTGGTGGTGTCCGCAGGGTTTGTGTAACTGATGGGGCAGCAGCAGTTTTCGTGCCGGTTGTTCTTGTGGGAAGCGTTGTCCCATGAGACGTGGGACCAGGCCCCTCCATCCAGCTGGATGTGTCTTGTCCTGCCCATCCAGCCGGCTGTCATGGACCTCTGAAGACCTGTGTTAATCGTGCTGCCTTCCCCTGCAGGGTTTGACTAAGGAAGGTGAGAAGACCAGCTACATCCTGACAAGCAGCCTGGAGGAGACGGAGCCCCACAGGTCAGCCTGGCCGGAGCCCCGGGGAGCCCCCCAGCGCTGGGGGAGCTTGGCGTTGTTTGAAGCCAAGAGGCCGGGCTGAGACACCCCGGCCTGCGTCCAGGTGCTCTGGGAAGTATCCAGCGTGCAGGGGCTCTGTCCAGTGTTCAGGTCGGGCCGGTCGAAGCACAGAGAGGGGAGTGGACTTTCCTGGCTGATTGCGTGTGGTCTGCTCCCTGATGGTTTCCTTTTGCTCTCCAGTCTGACGCTGTACGTGGAGCTGGCCTGCAACGGTCTCTTTGGGGCCGGCAAGGGCAGTATGATCGCCCCTCCAGACCCTGACAAGAGGTTTACCCTGAGCAAGGCTGAGCTGGTCGTCTTCAACAGGGATGTCTATGAACTGCTGGTGGATCTGGAAATACTGCTGGACATGGCCCGGGTCTGTGAGCTCATTCCCTTCCCTTCTCTCACCCTTTCCACCTCCTTCCACAACTTCATTTTATCTCCTCCTGCTGTTCCATGACCTGCCTCCTCCCATTAGGAGGCCCCAGAGGAGCAAATGTTTGCTGCTTTAGCACAATTGATGTTGTCTAGAGTAGGAGAAAACTGAACAGAGAGAAGCCACAGGTGTTTTTTTCATCCACTTTCTGCTCCAAGGCAGGGTCTGTTAGACCAGAGCCCCCTGGGATGGGTGTATGTGTAACCTGGCTTTAGAAGGCACATGAGCAAAGACATATGGTTGTGTCTGTGAAGCAGGGACATGGTGTTTACCTGGCACCACTGGCGGAGTCGGATGTTGGAAGGAGGTAGCGGGTTCTCCCGGGGGCAGGTGGCATGTGAGCTGGTACAGGGAGCTGCTCGGATCCAGAGGACGAGCCGAGCTCTGAGTCAAGCTGTTATCACTCCCAACCCCAGCTCCTCGGGGAGGAAAACCAGAGGAGTTTCCAGGCACTGTACACTGCCAACCAGATGGTCAACGTGTGTGACGTTACGGACCCCTCCACCTTCCCCGCTGCCCGTGACCTGGCTGCAGCGATCTTCAGCCAGAGGAACGGCGAGAGCCAGCACACCATCCATGCTGTGGGTCACTGCCACATTGACTCTGGTGAGAGCAGCACAGCACTCCCTCTCTGCTGACCCGGAGGCCAGGGCATGCTGCCCAAGGGGGGAGCTGGCCGCCCTTGGGCTCCAGGCACTGGGTGCTGTGTCCCGAGGGAAGGGAAAGGGACCTCTGTGCTGCCATGCAGCTGGTCTGTCACTGAGGCAGGGGAAGCTGTGTCTGGCTAGCTGTGCCGTTTGGAGCACTGATGGGGCTGCTGCTGAGGGATGAATTACAGACCGCTATCTTCCACTCGTTGGACTTCACCCCTCAGTCCCTGGAGGGTTTTCAGTCTCAACAGAAAGGCAGCAGAAGAAATGGGAGCTGGAGGCCCCAGACTACGTGGCTGTCAGGCAGTTAGACAAAGGACAGCATTCTGCTCTAGCATTTTCCCTGGCTGATCTGTGAAAGGCAGCACAGCCCCATTCCCAAAGGAGCTTGTGCTGAGTAATAACCGCGGTGGGGCCGTGCGTCTGTCCCCGCAGCCTGGCTGTGGCCGTATGAGGAGACCATCCGTAAGTGCGCTCGGAGCTGGGTCACGGTGGTCCGTCTGATGGAGTGCAATCCGGAGCTCACCTTCGCCTGCTCCCAGGTGAGCAATCTCCCTCTGGGGAGCTCTCCTTCTGCTCGTGGCATGTTGCTTCTCCAGCGTGGCTCAAAACAAGATTGGGGGGTGACCGGGAGCATCCTGTGCGGTTGCAGAGAGGAGGGACATTGGTGTGGAGCCATGTGGTGGGAGCCGAAGCTGATCTCTGTGCTCTGGCAGGCGCAGCAGTTCGAGTGGGTGCGGAGCTGGTACCCTGGGCTCTACGCACAGATTCGGGACTTTGTGGCGAAGGGGCAGTTCATTCCTGTCGGAGGCACCTGGGTGGAAATGGTGAGAAGCACGGTGAGCCTGGCTCACCGCACCCTCCCTGCGCCATCCCTCTGGGACTGGTCCTGACGCTGGAGGGGGAGAGCAGAGCCTTTGCTGAGCCGGTCTGGTTGGTGATGGTCTCTGGGCCCAGAAAAGAGCAGCTGTCTGCAGTGTCTGGCCTCCCAAAAATACCATCCCTCTCCCAAATCGTCTCATTCCCTGAGAAAGGCGCTCTGGTCTGGACTGACTGAGCTCTGTTCTTCCTTTCGCCCTCTGCCGAGCTCTGTTCAGATCCTCCCCGTGATCTGCTGGGTCAGGATGACAGTGGGTGGGAATGGGGTGCTCGCAAGGCCTCCCCTTCCCCGGCACCTGGCTTGCCGCATGGACTCCCTGTGCTTTCCCCCCAGGACGGGAACCTGCCCAGCGGGGAGTCCATGGTGCGGCAGTTCCTGCAGGGACAGCGGTTCTTCCAGGAGCAGTTTGGCCAGATCTGCTCGGAGGTACTTGCTCTTTTCCAGCGCACCTTCCTTGCACGCCATCTCCTTCCACCTCTTGCTACGTGTGAGGGTTTCTCTCTGGTTCTCCAGATGTGATGTTCAGGTGCCTCACGTTGGCCTGCTTTTTGCAACTAAAGCCATGAGGAGTAAATATCTACTCCCCCAGGTATCATGGCAGTTAGCACAGCCCCAGGCCTTGGTCATATTGCTTGTAGGTCCCTGGCAGGTCTCTAGAATTGCTCCTTGTCTAACACATCTTCTGTCCCCTCTGCAAGAAGGGGTGAGAGCCTGCCTACCAAGAAACCCTCCACGAGCTCGGGCTGTGATTTGTGGCCAGTGTGACTCACGTGTGTCTCTCTCCCTCTGCTGCTGTCACATCTGCTCCCAGTTCTGGCTGCCGGACACATTTGGATACTCAGCCCAGCTACCCCAGCTGATGCGTGGCTGTGGGATCAGGCGGTTCCTCACGCAGAAGCTCAGCTGGAACCTGGTGAACACCTTCCCGGTGAGCTGTGCTTCCCTTCTTGCCAGGGGATGGACTTGCGGTTGCTGGAGTCTTGTCTGCAGGGCTGGACCTGTTGGTTCCACAGGTCGAGCCAGTCCTTCAGCTCAGCTGAGACAGGCTCTTCTTCCAGAAGCCACCAGTTTATGGTGGTAGCAATGTCCTGGCAGGCTTTAGGGGAGCGGGAGGACATGGTTAGAGATCCCAGCTTGGCCACTGGCCTACAAATTCCTTCTGCTTCCAGATGGGAAGCTGTGACCTCGTGCAGGTCTAGCAGACAGCAAACCCAGCCACTCCTCTGCTGTCCCCTGTCGTTGTGGCATTCCCCATCCTTGTGCAACTGTCTCCTTGCACTGATCTGTCACAGCATCCTGCAACCCTGTGGGAAGCGAAGGCCCAGTTTGAATCCTCAAGGGGCTCTGAAGTGCCTGTCACCTGTGCACTTCCCTGGTGACAAAGGTGCTGGGCTGTGTGTGTTCGACAGGGCTTGCGAGGAAGCTTGGGCTTTTAGCGCACGAGGTCTGTGCTGATGCGGTTGAAGTGTGCCCTCCACACGCACGTTTGTGTGAGAGAGAAATTTGGGAGCCTTGAAACACTGAGCTAAGAATGAATTTATCTTTCTGGTACCAGCCTGACCAGAGATGTCCTTTTGGGAACTCCTAGGAACAGTGGGGCTGTGCGTAGCATTTTGGCACTGTGTGGTACAGGGAGGCTGTACGAGACGCCACGCTTTCTTTTGGCTCCCCTCCAGCATCACACCTTTTTCTGGGAAGGCATTGATGGTTCCCGAGTCCTGACCCATTTCCCCCCTGGTGACTCTTACGAGATGCACGGGCGAGTGGAGGAGGTGAGTGAGTGCCAGCCCCTCGGGGCCAGATCTGAGGCTCCTAAGGGAGGGCACTGCCTGGGAAGGGAGCAGGATAGCTGACAGCGTTGCTGCAAAAAGGGTGTTTGGGTGCCTGGCAGTCAGTTGCCTGCCTCTGAGATGTGTCCGTGCCTGATTTTGGCAGTTTGGGCTGGGGAAGAGGGGCAGGACTGAGCTTTGCACCCTAAAGGCTGACCTGGCTTTCTTGTGTGGCGCTGTGGAAGCTGGGGCTGGGCACCAGGGGATTGTGGCGGTCCAAAAATCCCTCTAGATGCTGAAAACAGTGAAGAACAACAAGGACAAAGGACGTGTGAACCACAGCGCTCTGCTCTTTGGCTTTGGAGATGGAGGAGGGGGGCCCACGCAGAAGATGCTGGACAGGATGAAGAGAATGGGTGACACAGATGGGCTGCCAAGGTGAGAGGAGAGCTGCCTTCCTCTCCTTGCAGGAGCACTTGTTTTGAGCTGTGTCTGGCAGTCAGTCCCTACCTGGGGAATGTCCAGATCTCCGTGGCAGGCAGCAAGAGCAGCGTGGAGTGGGAGAGGGGTAGGAGGAGGTTGAGGGGAACACTGTGTGTGATTGTGTTGGGGTTTCTGAGACCTTGGTTCCGGGGCTGTCACCTTTCTGGTCAGGGTGCACCATGAGCCTTGTCACGGGCTTCTCCTCTGGTTCATCGCCGTTTGTGCGTCTCTCCCGCAGGGTTCAGATCTCCACTCCTGACCGACTGTTTTCTGTCCTGGAGAAGGAGTCGTCGCAGCTGTGCACCTGGGTGGGAGAGCTCTTCCTCGAGCTGCACAACGGCACGTACACCACCCAGGCCCAGGTGACTGCAGGCGTGGGACAGGGGCAGCGGTCCCCCCCGCCCCCAGGCAAGACGGCCATTCTCAGTTCTCTCGCTACAGCTCATGCAGCTCCAGAGTTCGGACAGTGCCCTTTAGGTCTCAACAGCGGGAGCCACCTTGTAGCCAGGACTCCAAAAGGCAGATCTGTTGTCAGATTTTCTGCAAGGGGTGAGAAGGAAGCCTGGACGCAGCAGGGCCCCCTTAGTCAACAGCTGCCACGTCCTTCACTTTAGCAGATAGGTGCAGAGCTTGGGTGAAGAGTCAGAAGAAGGGGAGGAGGGTGAGAACAGAAAGAGGGGAAGCTATGTCCTGTGCTGGGAGTTTTAGTTTGATCTGTGGCAAAAAATAACTCGTTGGTAATGGCAAACTCATGACACCTACAAATAACAAACCTTCCTGCACTGGAGCTGGGCTTTTGCTGCTGGTGTGAGAGATCCACTCCCGGCTACCAATTTTCTAAGTGTCTTCCTTCTCTCCTTGCTTTGACACCAGATAAAGAAGGGGAATCGGGAGTGCGAGCGAATACTCCATGACGTCGAAGTACTCAGCACCTTGGCTGTGGTGCAGGATGGCACATTCCGGTATCCTGCCAGCCAGCTGCAGCGGCTTTGGAGGTGAGGGCGTACGGGAGCACTGATGGTGCCGGGGGAGGATGTACTGAGGGCTGGGGACTTCAGCGTGAGAGCTGGCTGCTCTTGGGGTACCATTCCACATCCCCTACAGCTCCTTGTCCCTGCCTGAGTCTGGGTAGAAATCCGTGCACCAAAATTAGCCTGGACCAGTCGGACCGCACTGGTGGGGGCAGTTATTATGGGCAGCTCAGCGAGCTGATGGGGGGAGATGGTCACTGATCTCTCAGCCCCGTTCAGCTGGAGCCAGAAGGGTGACTGGCCACAGCTTGTCTTCATTTGAACTGCCTCTTGAGTGAGCGGGAGAGCGGTGCGTAGATAGGGTGTAGGGACCTTTGAGATGCAGTACTGCAGCACTGTGTGTACACGACCCCTTCCATAAACTGATCAGGGCTCCACCTGGGAAGCGTTTCAGTGCTTTGCTTGATTCTCCCGTTGGAAGATAGCTCCAAAGCCTCACTACTCTGCTGGCTGGAAGCTTCATTTCTGACCTAAGCTTATTCCTCACCAGTTTTGACTTGTCTGAACGTGTGCAACAATATATCTGGTAGCCCCGAGGGATAAGAAAAAACAGCTCTTAATCCCCATAGTTGTGGTTTACTAAGATGACAGTTGACAAGTCCTAACATAGAGGATGCTATGGAAAAAATCCTTTTCTCTCAGGTGTTTGCCGATGTGGGGATAAAGAACAGTTACTAAGTTTGTCCGTTTTGCAAACAGGGCTCGGTAAGCCAGAACAAATGCGGTGCTCTCCCCTGCTTCTTCACCTGCTTTCTCTTCTCTGTTTTAGGTTGTTGCTGCTCAACCAATTCCATGATGTTTTGCCAGGCAGCTGTATCCAGCTCGTGGTTGAGGATGCCCTGCAATACTACGCAGGTGAGCAGGGGGTTTGGCTAGGAGGGCACGTACGCTGTGGAGCACACCGGGTCCTGCCTGGTGGGGCTGCAGAGGTTTCAGTCCTGGACTGCCAGGCGCTGTGGGTCGAACCTGTGCAGGCATGTGTCCGTAATAGTGCTAACTCAATGGGGAATTAGCAGGGCAGACAAGGGATTAAAAAACATCCCCAGTTACTGACTTCTCTGCTTGCTGCTGGCATGCCAGGATAGACCCCAGCAAAGGTTTGCTCCTGCCTGCCCACAGGCACTTGCAGTAGCTTTACTTTATTATAGCATCATAATTTTCCGGTTGAGCTGGCATAGATCATTGTAATCTTGTAATAACAAAGTTGAGAATAATTATAAACTTTAATTACTTACTAATAGATAATTAATATTAGTGATAATTAGTAATTGTAGCTTGGAAGTAGCTAAAGTGTGTGTACATTGCTCGGGAGTGCCAGGAACTCTCTCAGATGTGAGAAACAGCCTGCCCGGATCCGACTTAGGCCTTTTTGTTGCTCAGAGATCCGCAGGGCTGGCGCTCGGCTGCAGGAGGAAGCTGTGCAGTCCTTATGCAGGGAACTGCTGCAGCGCAAGGCAGGGAGTGCCGAGAGCACCCTCGTGCTGAACACTTTGCCCTGGGAACGGACCGAGGTGATCTCCAGGACCGGGCCAGCTGGAACAGAGACTTTAGGTATGTCTAACTTGGGAGTAACTCATGTATCAGAATTTCTTACAGGGGCAGAGACAGCTAACAAAGAAATACTCTGCCTCTCCCTGCCCTGGGGAGGGTTTACTGACTTGTCAAATCGCTCCTTGGGACTTTATCCCACTTCAAGTTGTCCCTGAACTATGGATGAAGAAGAGGAGGGTACGAAAGGAGGTAGCAGGTCTGACGTGAGAGCAGCAGGGCAACACAGTGTGACTTAGGGTTAGGTCTGGGGCAGATGTTGGAACAGAATCTCTTTGCTTTCCAGCCCTGGTGACAGTCCCCAGCATGGGCTATGCTCTAGTGAGGGAGCCGTCGCTGCCCCCTCAGCCTGTGGTAGTGACGGAACAGGTAAGCACAACAGCAGTTGTCCTCAGATAGTGTATCCTGCATCGAAGATCGACTGGGGAGAAACGTAAGGAATCCAGCACGCAGCAAGCCTGCACACTAGATTTGCAACTGGGGCACTCAACTCCCGCAGGTGTGGGTCTGTGAAACCTGTTTCTGTCCTTTCCCCCAAGGAGGACGGCTACTTTGTCATGGAGAATGGGGTGATTGCTGTCTGCCTGGACATGATGGGGCACCTGATCTCGCTTCGGCTGGTGGACTCCGAGAGGTAAGTCTATCACCCAGTTACTGGAATCGGGTTCCTCAAACCTCTCTCAGGTCATCTTCTCACTGAACGCCCTTCTCCACTGCCACTTCTTCTTACGCTGCTGTTTCTCTGTTCCACTTCGTTCCAGAGAGTCAGTCCCTGATGGCTGCTATGCCAACCAGTTTGCACTCTTTGATGATGTTCCCCTGTACTGGGATGCCTGGGATGTGATGGATTATCACTTGGAAACCAGGTAGAGGAGCAGTGCATGCAGCACTTGGATTTTGACTTTGCTCTGAGGTTCTTGCCTCCCTGTCAGTCCTAGCTGTAACAGAGCATTCACTCTGGAGAAGTGAGTGCCTGCTGTGTGGGAGGCTGGATTGGGATTTGGGAACCTGAATCTACCAGGCTGAGACCAGCTCTGCCTTTATCCCTTTCTCTAGGAAACCAGTGACAACGCTGCTGAAGCCTCTGAAAATCACCCAGGGTGGGGGCCTGCGGGGAACCGCAAGCTTCTCTCTGCAGATCGGGAAAAACAGCACCTTAACCCAGGAGATCATCCTGGATGCCATGTGCCCGTACCTCCGCTTCCTGACCCAGGTTTGCCCAGCAGCTGCCGTGGGATGCGAACATCTGTGCGGTGCAGGCAGGGCCCGGGGAAGCTGAACCTCGCATCTGAATTGGGTTCCCGCTCCCGTTTCCTTCCCTGGAGCCCCCCGCTGCCTGTTCTCCTCTGCCCTAGGGGAAGGCAGCCTGAGGGTGGGGGTCCTGAGGGACAAGGGTGGAGGAGAGACCTGCCGGTTCATCTGTATTCAGACTCTAGGGCGGCTTTATTGTACCTGGTCTGGCCTGGGTGCGAGCTGGCTGCTGCGCACTGGGGAAGCATAAGTGCAGCCTCTGCCTGTCAGCCCGCCGTGGTGATGTCCTTCTGCTACCGCATTTAGGTTGAGTGGAAGGAGGCTCACAAGTTCCTGAAGGTGGAGTTCCCTGTGCAGGTCCGGAGCACAAACGCAACCTATGAGATCCAGTTTGGACACCTGCAGCGGCCAACACACTGGAACACGTCCTGGGACTGGGCTCGATTTGAGGTGAGAGGAGAGGTGGTCTGGTGCCAGGGCCAAGCTGCTCCTCCCGTGGTGGGGCTGCTTTTGCTCCCAGGCAGTAGCTCTGCGCGGTGAATATGTCCCTTGGTACCTCCTGCAGGTGTGGGCTCACAAGTGGCTGGATCTCTCCGAGCACGGCTTTGGGGTGGCACTGCTGAATGACTGCAAATACGGGGCATCGGCCCACGGGAACGTCCTCAGCCTCTCGCTGTGAGTTAGGGCTGGGGCGAGCGTGGAGCTGCAGCAGATACTGTCTTCTGAGGTGTCTCTTGGAAGTCGAGGCAAGGCCTAGTCCTAAATGAGCATCGTTAATAAGGAGATAGTCTGGTATTAGTCTAAGTGGCTGGCTGTCATCTGAGAACTTTTGGCTGACTTACGTTATCTTAGTCAATTAAGTAATTAACTCCTATGAGTTATGCTCATACATAATTCAGGAGACATCAGATCCATGTTTGCACCAAGTAATTTTTCTGTTGCTGGCCAAAACGTACCCCAGGAGGGGAGGCTTAAGGAGAGGGAAGGAACAGCAATGTTATGGATGCATACAAAGCTAAGAGAAACTCTACGTATTTCAGTTTGACTCCATAACCCACAAGTTGCACAGGAAAACACCCTTCACATTTTTGAGCTTCTGGGACTGTCTAGGGTCTGTTTGCTGTTGCCAGGAACCAGCAGCATGTTGGCTTCCAGCCTCGAGGTAGCGAGGGGAGGCAGTTGTCTTGTCACCGTGTTCCTCTGGCTCTGCTCTGGGTGACAGAGGGTGCTGCTGAAAACAAATCTCGCCTACCTCTTCTTGCCTTAGGCTGAGAGCGCCCAAGTCCCCCGATGCCACAGCAGACATCGCGCACCACCAGTTCACCTACGCCGTGATGCCTCACCTGGGTGAGTGATGGGCAGAGCTGGGCCCTGTGGGGACTCGCAGGGTGGAGGATGCTCCGGTGAGCCTTGGGGAGACCATGTCTCTGGCTGTGAGAGGCTGGCTAGAGGCTCTTGTGTTGCAGGTTCCTTCCAGGATGCCGGTGTGATCCAGCACGCCTACAACTTGAATTTCCCCCTCCACGCGGTCCCGGCCAGCTGTGCCCAGGGCCCGTCCTGGAGCGCCTTTTCTGTCAGCTCACCTGCGGTCGTGCTGGAGACTGTCAAGCAGGCAAGTCCCTGGGGCAGAAGCGGGGAGGGCAGACAGGTTAAGCTGCTGCTGTTAAGCATGGCTTGCTCTTCCCCCCGTTGGGCAGGCTTAGCTGAGCGGAAACAGCGATCCCTCTGGTTTTTACGTCCTGCTAGGTGAGGAGGAGGCGGGTTAGCAGGCGGGGCAGGCACTCGCACCAGGGATCGCAGCAGTATCCACACCTGCGTGTGGGTACCGCAGCCTCAGTCATTAGCGCTGCTCCGCGGCAGGTCGGGAATGCCCGTGCACACAGGCAGAGCCGCCCAGTCGCGGTCACTTGGGTCGGGCTGCACCCCGAGGTGTAGGGTAGGATGTGCCTGCCTCATCTCTCTGACCTCCCTTCTGCACCGTCCCCAAAGGCTGAGGACAGACCTGAAGCCGTGGTGGTTCGGCTGTACGAGGCGCACGGCAGCACCGTTGACGCCTGGCTCCAGACCTCCCTGCCCGTTAAGGAGGCGATGCTGTAAGTCCACGCTGGAGGGCTGGGCGCGTGTGGGGATGGAGATCAGTCACGTCAGCCTCACCCGCTGCTTTCTCTCCCAGCTGCGACCTCCTGGAGCGGCCGGCTGCACAGGGCCGCCTGCCGCTGCAGCAGCGGGGCCTGAGGCTGTCCTTCACTCCCTTCCGTGTGCTCTCCGTCCTCTTGGTCCTGAGGCCGTGACGCTGTCAGTTGCCCTTGCTGATGCTGCGGCAACTTGGATCAACACTGTGAGCTCAAATCACAGCCTGAGGCTTCCCCGATCCCAAGAGCTGTGCAAGGAGGCGGCCGTTGCAGGGAAGGGCAGAGTCTCCCCCTCATGAGAAACCATGTTCTTCAGGAAGGGAGAGCAGTTCCCCCCTGCCTAACCGGGGAAGGAGGGCCCGAGTGAGTTCCCAGTGGGTAAGGTTGTGGGACAGGCTGGCTGGCTCCGCACGGGCTCTGCTCCAGCCCCGGGGCGTTTGGGGAGCAGCAGCTTCCCAGAGTGGCTCCTGTGTCTCAGCCTTCATCTTGTCCAGACCCTAGCAGTGAGTGTAAAGACGCACTGCAGTCATTCCCCTTTCCCTTCGCCTGCCTCTTGCACTGCCCTTGCAAAGGGGGAACACAAGTAAACAAGAGAATTACATGAAAACAAGCTCCAGCCTGTTTTCTTAACTTATTTCCAGATAACTGCACTGATCTGCCTCCTCCCAGGTGCTCTGTTCTAGCTGCTGCTCTCTTAGTGTCCTCCGCAAGCAGGATCTCACTCCTGGGACTGGGGAGGCAGAGCTTACCTTTATTTTTGCGGGGGTGAGGTGGAGAGGAAGCCTGCTCCAGCCCCTCTGGGGAAGACGCTGGGCACAGAGGGGTTATCCTTAGCACAAAAAGGCGTGCATGTCATTTCTACACAAAATACTTTATTAGTCAGCTAAAAACAGTGATCCAGGCAGCAGCCAGGAAGGGAAGAGGGGAAGGAAGAGGGAATCCACTTTTAGGCACAGGGAAGGGTCAGAGTCCAGCACAATGTGTGGTCCGTGGCCCTTACGCCCCTGAAACGCCTGGGGACAGCAGGAGGACACTGGATGAACCAGCCCCATCACCAAGCCCAGCTTCTCCTTCCCCCACTGGCAGGATGCAGCGGTAGCAAGCGGGCGCGAGCCCACGTACAGAGCAGCCCCATTTCTCCCCAGCACGAACCCAGGCCCCCGGCCAGGCCCTCCCTGAGCTCCTCCTGCGGCTGTTAAAATGCCCCTCAGGGGGAGGGCAGCGTGCGGCACTCACACAGCAGGGGCTGCGCCTGGAAGACGGAGAGGGAAATGAGAAGTTGGAGGGTGAGGGGGTGCCTGGTTCAGTCCTGTGAAGCCCTGCAGACTCCTCTCCTGCCTTTTGGCACCCCTCAGTCCCCTTGACACGAGGGAGTGCATTTGAAAGCTGCAGTGACTGCCAGCCTCACCTCTGCCCTTGCGTGCAGACGTCCGGCGGCTTCTTTTGGCTTTGACTGGCGCCGCAGGCTCAGACAAAGCTGGAGCGGTGGTCGCTTTCCTCCTCCCGCGAGCACGTCCCTTCCTCGGCCCATCAGCCACCTCCTCCTCCTCGGCTGACTTCGGGGGTTTCCCTGCAGTCCTGGGGTGCCGTTTCGAGGCGCGCGCGGTGACCTAGGCGGACAGCAGAGCTGGAGCTTAGCAGCAGAAGTGTGCTTGGACCGCCAGATGATGAGAAACTCCACGTAGGAGCCCCACCATGAATTTGGGAGTAGCCTAAGCAAAGCAAAGCACGGGGAACAGGACAGCCTCTAGACCCAGCAGGAGCAACAACCACAAAGCTTCTTACCTTGGGGGTCAGAGCCTCGGGATCTGCCTTCCGCGGAGCGCCCTTCTTGCGGGACGTCTGCCCTGCGCGAGAAGACGTGCCCAGGTTAGGCGGGATGAGGAGGAGATGGGGCAGGGGACAGGCTGCGGCACAGCGACCTTTCAGGAATGCTGTCCCAGGGGTGTGCGAGCAGAGCTGAGCCGGCTGAGGTGGGAACTGGCAGGAAGGGCTCGAGGGGGCTCCTCTCCCCTCCCACCAGACTCCCTCCCCTGCCAAAACACTGCTCAGTTCAGGCTCGCAGCCCCAGGCTCGCACACCCTCCCGCTCCCAGCCTGGCAGGCAAGGAAGGGGATGTAGGTGTTGGCCTGGAAAAGCACCCTGTGGGCACAAAGGCTGTGCCCAGGCAGGTGGGTGTGCTGGTAGGAACGCTTAGGGACAGCGGGCTCCCTCCCCCAGTGCCACGGGCCACCACAGGCCCATCAGTGCCCCAGGAGAGGGGCTTTGCTCCTGCCTTTGCCCCCGTGCTGCACAGCAAGCGTGGGGCTTCCCAGGCTCCAGCCCTGCCGGAGCAAGAGCGGGTCCCACG
The DNA here is from genome assembly GCA_013400755.1 of Pelecanoides urinatrix. NCBI lineage: Eukaryota > Metazoa > Chordata > Aves > Procellariiformes > Procellariidae > Pelecanoides > Pelecanoides urinatrix. Next base: position 4,828 of record VZTQ01012891.1, on the reverse strand, counting down.
GGAAGGAGAGAGGACACTCACCTTTGGGAGCCATGGGGCCAGGCTCTCCCTGCAAGGAAGGTGACAGAGCGTTGACTGGGGCGCAGCCATTCTGCAGGTAGCGGCAGCAGAATCCGTGCCCCTTCTCCACCCCGCAGCCAAGACAGTGATAAGGAAACGGCTGTTTCCCCAGGAAGCCGGGGGAGTCGGGCTTGCTCTGCCTGCCCTTGTGCCTCAGGGACTCTCTCGTCAGCCCCTGCTCCTTCTACAAGGCCCCAACACGGCGCCTCACCCAGACACGGGGCACAGGAGGGAGGAACAGGGCTGCCAGACCACCCGAGCCCACCCTTCCCGCAATCAGCCCCTCTGCTCCAGACTGCCTGCCATCCCGCCACCGCACAGAGGGTCCTTGTCACCTCCATGTCCAGCGGCCACAGCAGTCTGTCAGAGAGGGAGACCCCCTGCAACGCAGCGTAACGCCGGGGGGTCTCCAGAAGCGGAAAATGGGCTGGTGTCCCCTTGGAGGAGTGCTTGGGGGGCACCCGGCCCCAGGCAGCGACCCCAGACTCCTACCTGGAACCATATGGTCCTGCCGTTGCGGTCGCGCAGGGAGCTCATGCCAGGCACCAAGTAACACTGCAGCCAGTTCTTGAAAGCGGCATAGTTGTCCGAGTGATCTGGGTCAAAGAGCTTTTTCTCTGGCAAGGGAGATTAGGAAAGGACAGAAGTAGAGAGGAAGCAGTGATCATGGTGTCGGGGTGCCCTCCCAAGCCTCCAGCTGCTGGGAACGCAAAGCCCAGGCCTCCTCGCCAGCCCCAGCTCTCCCTGTTCCCCGGCTCCCTGTCCTGTCGCCTCACCCGCCGCGATGACCTCCATGGGCACGGTGTGGCACAGCTCCAGGAGATCCGGGTTCTCCCGCATCAGCTTCAGCTTCTTGCTCAGCGTCAGGGAAGGATTCTGAAGGGGAGGGAAGTCACCTGCCAGCCGCCCCAGCCTCGTCGGGGTCTCTCCTCCCCAACGCCAGCCAAATTCCCCATCTCCTCTTGCCCTCCCGAGGATGAACGGCCACACTCCCCACCACGTGCCAGCCTTGAGCTCACCCCATTGTAGGCTTTGAACTGTGCGTTCCCCACAGCTACAAAGACGTGAAAGAGCACACAGGAACACCAGCAGGTTGTAAAAACAGTCCTCAAGTCACATTTTGTTTTCAGCCTCCTTTAAAATAGCCACCTCCTCTCCCCCGAGGCCATGAGATCGGCCATGGGCTCTACTGCAGCCTTCCCCAGAGATTTTAAGCTTGCATGGTGTTTGTTTCCCTCACCCCTTCCTCTTCACCCACCCCAAATATACCCGGAGACTTCCTGACGGCAGAAGCCGGGCGCTGCCGGGCACCAGCGCAGCACGCAGGCATGTGCCGGGGGAGCTGTCACAGCTCGTCAGCCCGGCCACGTGTGAACGAACGCCGCACGCGTGAGGTTACAGAAGTGCTGCGCCCCGTTTGCCGCTCCGTTGGAGGGGCAGACGTGCTCAGACACGGGTGTTTATGGCAAAGGACAGTAACACGCTTGAGGAAGATCCCGTGCAGCAAGCATTACAGTTGTGAAGGGAAAATGCCTGCTGTCGGGTTGGGAAAGACTCAGAGCAGCAAATGCCTCCAGAGAGCGGTGTGGGCAGAGGCTGTGCGAGCTCTGCAAGGGCCCCGTGACAATGTTCTGCCCCATCAGAGCGAGGAACCAAACATGAACTGAAACTGGCCCCGAACCCTGGGCTGGAACAAGCCCAAAACAGCAGACCTGAACCAGAGCTTTGTGCCCAGCTAAGCCCAAAGCAGAGCCAGAGCAAGGCAGCCAGCTGAGCCCAGAATGGGAGCTGGACGCAAACTGAACAGCCTCCACTGCTGCCGAGCCCAAACCCAAATCAGGAACGCTTCTCAGCTCAGTCCAGCTCCCTGCACAGAAGGCAAGAGGCTCCCAGGACGCCAAGGAGCTGCCAAAACGCCCCACAGGGCCACAGGCAAACAAATCCCTGCTATGGCATCTGTCTGGAAACCTGCCCCTTTCTGAGCCTGCGAAAGCACCAGGTATTCCCCACCTTCTTCCTCCTCGCCTGCTCCTGATCCTTCAGGGCCTCCAGCACGGTCCGAGCCTTTTCAAAGGGAGGGATCTTCAACCTGAGAGAGTCCATCTGTTACACACAAGCCTGATTCTGGCACTTGCCCGTGTCCACAAGGCGGGGTGGCCCAGCCGGCTTAGCCAAGGAGCCATCAAGCTCTGGCAAACTCTTGGAGACCAAACCCCCATGGCAGGTCAGCGGGTGCTCAATCCACCTCACCTGTACAGGATCTCAGCGCGGAGGTAATTCCCAATTCCATTGAAAAACTTCTGGTTTAGGAGGGCCTCGCAGATGGGCTTGTCGAAAGCCTTGTCATCCAGGTTCTTCAGCACGTTCTCCCTGCAACAGAGCACGGGGCGTCAGGCAGGTTCACCTGGGCATGGCCCTTCTACTGCCGTGCAGTAAAAGCAGCCGAAACAAAGCGGGGGAGCCTTCCCTCGGCCCGGGCGGTGGCTGGCAGGGCGGTGGGACGCTCACCTGAAGGCCTGGTACTCGGAGAGGACGCAGGGCCCGCGGCCCAGCTGCCAGGCGTCACCCAGCCGCCACGAGCCGAAGCGGCGGGCGTCGACGAAGCAGAGGGCGCGCGGGGGACTCTCGCGGGTGAGGAAGCGGAGGTGGGCATGGCGGGGGAGCTGGGCGGCGGGGCACAGCCGGAACGACCCCGACATGCCGAAGCGGAAGACGAGGTCCTGGGTGGCGGCGGGGCCCAGCGGGGCCAGCGTCAGCCGCAGCTCCTTGCCCCGGGAGGCGGCCGAGATGCGGTAGGCCTCGCTGGAGAAGGGCACCTCCGGGCCCCTGCCCACCGCCGAGCGCTCCACGCCGCCCGAGAACACCACCCCGCCGCACGCCTCGTTGATGTAGCGCCCGGCCAGGTGCAGCTCCGGGCACTCGGGCATCGCCGCGGCCGCCGCGGGACGCGACTGCCCGGCCCGGCCCGGCGCCACACGGACCCGCCGCCCCGTTGCCTGGAGACACGCCCCGGCCCCGCCCCTTCCACCTCCCACTGGAGCATGCTGGGAGTTGTAGTCCCGCCGCGTCGCCAAGGCAACGGGCCCGCCCGGCCTGCGAGGCCCCCGCCGCGGGGAGAAACAGGCGGGACACGACTCGGCCTTGTCACCGTTACCTTTATTGGGGCTTCCCCCGGGGGACAGCCTCACCCGGGGCGACCCAGCGGGCCCCCGGCAGCCTCGCTCGCTGCCCGGGGCCCGGAAGGAGGGCAGGGAAAGCTGCCCCCGGCTTCCCCCTCCCCAGCCGGGCAGCGCCGGGGCCCATTCGGGCACAAGGGGTCCTGTCCCGCGATCCAGCGCTGGCGCCTCCCGCCATCGCCCCCTCTCCCAGCTCCTCAGAGAAGGGTGTTCATCAGGGCCTGGGCCTGCTTCAGCTCTGAGGAGAGAGGGAGGAGGCGGTGTGGGAGCCCCCCGGGGACAGGGGTCCCTGCCGCCGCCCCTCCTCTGGCCTCACCTGCCAGCAGCACCCGGAACTTGTCGGCCGAGAGGGCCACAGGGACGGCCGCCGTCCTCCCACGCTCCCCGTCCCGCAGGTTGAAGGTCAGGTGCACGAGGGGCTCGTTGACCTCCCGCAGCTCGCTGGAGCTGAGGGTGTAATCCACCCGCCAGCACACCGAGCCCAGCTGGCTCACTAGGGCGGGCGGCCGGGCGGCGTCAGCACCCCAGCACGCTCGGGCAGGGTGACTGACCCCGACCCCCAAACCTCCCAGTGCCGTACTCACGTCTCAGGCTGGAGGCCCTGAGGCTGTCCTGGAGGGAGCTCTGCTTCTCCTCGTAGGACCGGCACAACCCGCTGGCGTGCTCTGCCCGGAGGGAGGGACAAGACAAGAAAACCAGCCGCTCACCCCGGCTCCGCTGCGGCCGAACCCCGGCAACGCACCCGGAGGAGCCCCCGGGACGGATGGCGCCAAGAGGAGGCGATGTGGGACGACATGGCTGCCATCCCGCACTGGATCTGGGCGTGAAGGAGGCAGCGCCGGGGGCTGCCAGCTCAGCCCTGGCACATCCCACCAGGTCCGGCCCACGGTGACACCCCGAGGGTCCCCCCTACCTTTGGGCAGCCCCAGCTGCTGCAGCTCGCTCGACAGGGACTCGCTGTCCACGTTGTGCTTGGCGGCGCTGGAGAGGATGAAGCCGAGGACGGCGATGGTCGCCTTGACGTCCCCCGACTCTGCGGGCGGGATGGAGGGTTAGCTCCGCCGCCTCGGGAAGGCGGCCCCTGCCAGATCGCTGCCTGCCCTGGAGCGCAGCTTCCTGGGGGGACCCCGGTCGGGGCTGGGCAGCAGCACCCACCTAACTTGGCGTCCGAGGTCACCTTCAGGATCTTCTCATACTGCGGGAGAGCAGAGCACAGGGCCGTCAGGGTAAGCACCAGGTACCGTGCAGCCGCGTAACGCACTCGCTACCAACATTAACACTAATAATTCTTACCTTAGCACTAATACCACTAATACTTAACACCTATATTACTACTAGTAGTACTGGCTGGTAGCATTCTTAATACTAAGGCGTGCATGAAGAACATGAAAGTCAGTAAAATATCGCTAATTACAGCGTTACAACGCTCTGCCTCCATCATGGTAACCCCACGGAGGAGGGGGTCGCGCTCACCTCGATGGCCTCCCCCAGCAGGTCCCGGAGCACCTGGGCGCAGATCAGCTTCAGCTTCACCGAGGACTGCGGGGGGGAGAAGGAGGGTGACCACCGCGCCGGGGGCGGGCCGGGGCGGG
>VZTQ01012888.1:113579-135572 GCA_013400755.1 Pelecanoides urinatrix | reverse complement strand
GGGCCGCGGCGGCGGGGCCGGGCCAGCCCCAAGCGTTGCCATAGCGACCGGGGGGACACACGTGGCTGTCAGGGCAACCCCATGCGCCTGCGCAGCCGGAAGATTGAGTCAGCGGAAGTGCGTCATGCCGCTGACCCCCACGCCGGAAGTGCTTGTGCCGCCGCTTCCTGCCTGGTGCGGCGCGTGTGGCGGAGCGGCCTCTCGGTTCCCCCCGGTCCGGCCGTGAGCGCTGCCCCGCCCCGCGCAGGGGGCTCCTCAGCAGGATGGTGAAGCCACGCTACAAGGGCCGCAGCACCATCAACCCCTCCCGCGCCAGCACCAATCCCGGTGGGTGTCGGGCCGCGGGCCGGGCCGGGCCGCGCCGGGCCGGGCCTGACGCTGTATTGTCTCCGCAGATCGCGTGGGGGGCGCGGGAGGAAACAACATGCGGGACCGAGCCACCATCCGGCGCCTCAACATGTACCGCCAGAAGGAGCGGAGGTGAGCGCGGCCCGGCCCGCGGGAGGCGGCGGAAGACCCGGCCTGGCCGCTCCGCCGCCGCCGTTACCGGTACCGCGGCGCGCAGGCGGCTCCGTGCGCCCTCCCTGGCGGAGGCGCTGGGTGGTTTCCCGCGGGCCAGACCGGGGCGCGGGGCCGGCCCCCCGCGGGGCGCGGGGCATGGCAGTGAGGGGGCGCCGGTAAACGCTGTCGGTAACGGGGCCGGGCCGTGCCCTGCGGGACGCACTGGGGCCTTGCGGCGCAGGGAGCGCGTTCGTGGGACCAGACCAGCAGCGTGGCCTCCGGTGCCGGCGCCTGCAGCCTGTGTGGCAGATGGAACCGCGCCGACCGCAGCTGTCCTTGCTCTGATGACAAAACGCCTGTGTGTCGGCGCGGAACCTCCTTCCGTTTGCTGTATTACCGCGAGCTCGGAAGCCTTATGCTGAGCTTCACACGGCCCGGCCATGTGTATCAGGGAATACAGCTGGAAAACGTATGATGCAGAACAGCTGACGTGATCTCACTGGAATGTCGTGAACCCAAAAATGCCCAGAATTTCTTCGTTTCCAAAAACCGCATAACTCAAAAGCTCACCTCAAAATGTCTGAAGAGCCTGACTTCCATACGGCTCCTTTGCTGAGAGGCACGCCTTCTCTCCGCTTGAGAATCGCTGGCAGTGGAGCAGCTCCCACCTTGTAAACATGTGTGTCTGCCACGTTGTAGATGCCGCGGGGGGTTTTGAGATCCTGGTTCAGATTAGCAGTTTTGTTTTGTTTCACTTTGTTTTGAGAGCACACTGGGAAATACGTATTTTAAAAAATTTCTAAATTTAAGCCAGGTCTCGACTTGGAAATTGTCTTATGATGAGTGTTCTGCACCAGCTGATGGGTAGAGCTGATTAAAAATTTCCACATGAGCCCACGAGGGAAGAAAGCAGTGTTCGCCAGGAAATGATACTTTGGTGCTTTTTGCACCCCAATAAGCCATTGCTGCTTTGACATAAGCAGCCTTCATGAAGAGTCTGGTTAAGCTGGAGTGAGACTTAGGAGTGTGCACTGGCTGACATCACGTCTGTTCTGTTAATTAGCCTTTACAGGCTGTACCATCTCTGGTAACGATCTCGGGGGCACCGGTTCTAGATGAAGGGTCTTTCTGGGTTTTGTGGATGTACTTCTGGTCTGGTGAAGAGAAGTGCCAGAGGGCTGTGTGCTGCCCCTGCGTATTGACACGTGTTCTCATTTTTCACTTAGAAACAAACATGGTAAAGTGATTAAGCCTCTACAGTATCAGTCAACAGTGGCACCAGGCACAGTTGCAAGAGTGGAACCAAATATTAAATGGTTTGGTGAGTTTTTTTTTCAACTTGCAGACTCAGCAAGCTTAAAAACTGTTGAACTTTGTGTGTTTGGAGGGTGTTTATTTCAGAATTGTGGTCTCAGTGCTGTGTGGGACAGATACTGAAAATGAAGGTGAAGGACCCCCGCCGTAGGCATGGGTATGGGCTCACGCTTTGCATGTACCTGTACTTTGGGTGTTTGCTTTTCATGCACTCCTCTAAAGTGTGGTTATTTTGTTTCCTTTGGACACTTTCTGGGGTTTGCCCATGTGTATGTATGTTGTAGCCTATGTGTGTTAAGTGTCCTAGGGATACTTTTAAAATTTTTTTTAAATGGTGGGAAAGAAAGGGATTGGCTTATTTATGCTAATCTGGGGCTTGTCTCAGTAAAATCCTCTATTTTTTTGTCACTGGTATTTTTGATTCCAGGTGGACTTAATATTTTATTAGTGTACCCAGGGTCTATGAAGAGTTAAGATGAGGAATAGTCAGGCGCAGTATTCATTTTTGCATGCAGGAAATACTCGCGTGATCAAGCAATCATCCCTGCAGAAATTTCAAGAAGAGATGGAAACTGTCATGAAAGATCCTTACAGAGTGGTCATGAAGCAAAGAAAGTTGCCGATGTCCCTTTTTTATGATCGGATTAAACCGCACGTGAGTATCGTTCATCTGTGCAGGGTGAAGGCTGGGTTCTGTGCACAGAGGCGCCATGAGTGTCATTTATCTGCGGGCGATCGTGCTGTCTCTGTTCAGCCTGGTGAAATGTTGTGTTCTAGAAGCGCGGGGAGGGACAGTTGGGGCGGATGACTTTGGAAAGTATGTTTTTGAGAGCCTATCACTGTGGCCATCAAATGTGAAGGCAAAGAAACAGTGTATTACTTCCCCGTAGTTTGTGAGAAGATCTATTATTTATTAGAAATTCTCGTTTTCTGGTAGGAAACTTACCCTAAAGCATCCTAGGTTAGCATACCAGCTTTGGATGACTGTAGCAGCTCGCCACCTTATGTTCTAATAGCTCATGTGACAGAGGGACCTTTTTTGAGGATGCTTCACACTGCAAACACTCTAGTGTGATGAATTTGAACTCAAATATGTGCTTTTTATCTTGAATCAGAAATTCTTGTGCATGCAGCCTTCATTTCTAGTACATCAAGTTTTAGTTATTACCAGGTTTCTTTCATGACGTCTGAACTATTATTTTGGACTCTTACTAGCTATTTTTTCATATGGAAGCTTTCCAGGTTTATGTCATAAAAATGTTACCTAAATTAAGGAAGAAGTTACAAGAAACTAAAATGTGTATTACAAAAACAAATGACTTCTTTCAGCAATGAGTTGTGTGCCGTTCCAGGAAAAGTTGGCATTCATTACAGGCTTGAAAGTCTACAGTTTTGATTGTAATTATCCTGACAAAACTCTGAATTTGGCGAGATTTGTGTACTTGTTAGAAAAATAAGAAATGATCAAAGATAGCAGCTAAATTTTCATCATTGTAGCTTTAATTACAGTTGACATCACTTATGGTGAAAGAACTGAAGCATAGTTCTTTGGCAAGCGCCATGTGTTTTGTTGCTTATTAAATATCCACTCAGCTTTCTCAAAGATTAAGCTAGAGACCTCAAACATTGTTAGGAAAGCGTCTGTAACTCTTGTCACAGGTTGCAGAGTTCCGTTGAACTAAGGTCTCGTACACTGCGTGTCATGAGAGTGGAAAAAACAGTGTTTGTGGTTTTTTTACCAAGCTGTTTTTCCTTAGACCTCCAGAGTTCACATTCTTGACACAGAAACATTTGAAACAACATTTGGCCCCAAATCACAGAGGAAAAGACCAAATCTTTCTGCAAGTGATGTGCAGTCTCTGGTGGAGAACGCTGAAGCCTCATCAGGATCTTATGATCAGGGCAAGGACCGAGACCTGGTGACGGAAGACACTGGTGTAAGGTAAATAGAAAGGAGAAATTATTCGTTGTTTACATTTTAAAGTAGTATCTAGTACATCCATCAATCCTGTTACTCTGTGAGCAGTAAGGAAAGTGAAATTAGCTGAATTTGGGATTTTTTTAATTGTGTTTTGTCCCTATGTATTTAATCCCATGCTTCCATGGGGTCCTTCTGTCTTTATTCATAATTCGTTTTCTGTTGCATGTCAGAATATCTCCAAACTCACGTTTTGGGTTAGATGGGGAACTGGCTGTGGGCAGATAGGAATCTTTGAAAGGGCGCATGTTCGTAGGATCTTTCCGCAAATGGGTAGATTGAAGGCTGGGGACAGGGGCTAAATCCCAGCTGTCTGTTACTTGGGCCTCATCTCCTCTTTTGTCTATAAATGGCTAGATGGCTTTAGAGAAGACAATACTGTAACCCTGTTATTGTGGTTACTGATGTCTCTGGTAATCCACTTCCAGGGATGAAGCACAAGAGGAAATATATAAGAAAGGACAGTCCAAAAGAATCTGGGGTGAGCTCTACAAGGTAAGCAACGCTTATAATTTGCAGCAGAGTCGTGTCTATCAGCCTTTACAAAGTCGGGTGCTTCAGCACAGCATTGGAAATCCTATACAGCAATAATCAGAAAAGCTCTGAAAACCATTTATTGCTCTCTTAGAGAAGCTTTGATACAATTGTATTTGCTGTGAAGTTTCTTAGGAACATTAAGACAGTGACTTTCTTCATGCAGAGATGTCCTGAGTTTGTCATTCGCTTGCCTGCTTTCCTGTCAGCCTAGTTGAACTGACTGACTTGAAACCATGCACCCTTTTTCTGGTACTGATACGGTACATAAATGGGAACAGAAGAAGCCAGCTGTAGAAGAGAGCAGAGATTCATTTTCAAATCTCTGCCTGACTGAGCTTGATTCTTGAGCTCTTGTCCCACTGAAACAAACATCCTTAAATTATATGATCTAGAGATGGGCTGGTAGAATTAAGGTATTAGCTTCTCTTAGATTCCTGGGGCTTCACCACAAATAAACCAGTCAGAGGCCCCTTAGTTTCTTTAGGCTAAAAACATCTGGCATGTTGATAGGATTGTCTTTGGAGGCCTCTGACCCGCAGTTCCCTGCGAGTCACCTTGACTGCTAGAGGAATGGAGACTGAGAGTGAATTAGGGTTGTTAGAGCAGTTTGTGTGCGCTCAATGACTGTTAGGTGTGAAATTGCTTGACTTTTTGCTCTGAATTTCCAAATGTAGCTTAAAACCTTTTCATTTAGATCTAAAAGCACTGGGAACGCTAGAGCAAAACAGATTTCAGTAAGATGCTGCCAAAAATGCAGGAAATAGCTGTGAAACAAATTCACTTGGCTTGAAGCAAGTCATAAAATGACAGCTCCCTGCTGTAAATGCTTAGTGGACTAACAGCAGGTTCCTACTTGGTTGTGTGTTTCATATTGATCCAGAAAACATACTTTATATCCTGATCCTTTATGAAATGGCAGAATTGAATTGCTGCAGAATGGATGGCGAACATTGTTTTTGTCTACTGAAGCAATTACTTTTCCTGTTGGGGTGCACTGTTTTCTTTCCCAAGTGCTACAAGCATCTTCCTGGTGCCGAAGGACAGGTAAAAGCTATTCAGCTGTCCAGCCTGAATGTGGAGGGGAGTTAGGGGAAGAGAGAGTGGAGGATCAATGGATAGTAGTCTGAGCTTTACTAGTTTATGGGAAGTAACAGTTGTTTGTGAAGGATAGAAGGCTTTTAAATTAAGGGTGTAGTTTAGAAAATTACTAGTTTTCATTTTGGAGGTATAGATGTCTTACTTTCTGTAAAATCCTTTCCTTCTGCATGATTTTTTTCAGGTGATAGACTCGTCAGATGTTGTTGTTCAAGTTCTTGATGCCAGGGATCCCATGGGTACTCGCTCCCCTCATGTGGAATCTTATCTTAAAAAGGAGAAACACTGGAAACATCTAATTTTTGTCCTGAACAAGTGTGATCTTGTTCCTACCTGGGCTACTGTAAGCACGGTCCTGCCTGTTATTCCTTGGACCTTCTTTGTTCCTTTTGTAGCCTCTGCTTTAATTCTGTTGCCAGTCCTCATGCTGGTCTCAAAGGGCATAATGTAACTGGGTCAATGGGAACTCTCTGCTTGCCTGCTATAAAAGTAACAATTACAATGTAAATCTGTCCAAGTTTGGCTGAGTTGAGCAACACTCACCAGCCACAAATTCTCTACTTCCTCTGTCTGGATTTAACAGTTCAGCTGATGTCTCCAGAGTATGCTAAATGTTAGTCCGCTTAAGATCCGTATCCACCACAGCTGGTTTGCTTTATATTGTTAAACTAATTAGTTTTAGCTAGCAGTGAAGGCGTTTTTGGGAAATTGTTTGTCTTTTATAAAAACAATACTCAGTCCTTTTAGCTATTGGGTTGGTGAAATGCTTCAAAGGTTCTTGCATAGTGATTTTCATAGACAGTTGCATTTGTGACCCAAGTGAAGATGCTGTGTACTTCTGCTCATAAGCAGATTGTTTCACCACCTCCGCAGCACAGGATCCCTAACCCAGGAATGTTTTCCTCTTTAGAAGCGCTGGGTTGCTGTCCTTTCCCAGGAGTATCCAACACTTGCTTTTCATGCCAGCCTCACAAACCCTTTTGGCAAAGGTGCTTTCATACAGCTTTTAAGGCAGTTTGGAAAGGTACAGAGCAATTTTGGGGATTTGTATTGTTGTTTGGGGGAGTGGGGGTGTTTAGTATGGAGTCTTCTGTTTTGTTAGCGTTTGGGGTTCGTACACTTTCCTATGGCCATTCTGTCAGCAAACGACTCCATCAATAAATCTCCCTTCTGGAAAATATTTCTTCAAATACATTCAAAATGTTTGTCAAACTGAGGAGATCCGGAAAGAGTGGATTTGACCATCGGTCTCTGGCCTAGGTTTCTTGTAGACAGAGTATCCCATTAACACTCCTAGGTCTCATTTGAATATGTAGAAGAAAGGAACATATTTCACACCTGTTTATGTCCTGCATGTATGCATATTCTATTAAGGTATTCTCCTTTTAAGTGTCTTCATTTTTCCAAGAAAGGCACCTTCTGTTGCCTTCAGATTAGTTACTGTCTCTTCAAACCACATCTATATTCTGTCCCCAGCTACTGTTTTTATTTGCTTGGTTTCTCAACCTAAATGGTTTCTAAATAGGGCATTCACAAGTAATTTTAGAGCAACAAGGAATGTAAGGGGTTCACATCTTCCTTTTGAAGTAGCAAATATTTTCTTCAATGCTTGGGGTTCTTGGATGGCAAGTTGGTTGTACCCTTGTACATTTCTCCTGATAGAAAAGAGCTGATCTCATTTTTTGGTACTTTGGAGTCCCCTTTGCTTTCCAATATAGTGAGAGCATTAGCTGCTCAAATGTTCAGGACTGTAGTAGTAAATTTGTCTTTCTCTATGAGGGGTTAAAAAGATGTTTTATTTCTTAACAGTTACACTCTGACAAGAAACAGATCAGTGTGGGTTTCATTGGTTATCCAAACGTTGGGAAAAGCTCAGTGATCAATACGTTACGGTCTAAGAAGGTCTGCAATGTGGCCCCTATTGCAGGTGAAACAAAGGTAGGAAGAGATCCCTACATTAAAGATAAAAATTAATTATGTCAGTGCATTGTCAAAGGCAGAATTCATGTAAAATTAGCACAATGACACTTTCAAATCTAGCACTTGAACTGTACAGGCTACGTGCAGCCTGAGTCTGAGGAGTGCCTGATCGATAGGCATTGCTCTGAAGCACTGCTACCAGAAGCATTCCTGAGTTCACCTGTACTGTAGCACTATGATCCGAATGCTTGGCTGCCCTGACTCAGTGTCTGCACTTTCCCGAATCAAATGATTGGGTATAGTTGTGCCATCAGGCTCTGGTGGTGCTGGTTTTCTAACTCTGTTCTTCAAGAATGTGACAGTAAACAAGAAGACAAAGTTACAGGAATCTTTTTTGCTAGCCTGTTCATTTTACTCCTAAATACCACTAAAATTAAGGATCATGGAAGAGGAAACCCACAGAATATTGGCGTTTGTCATGATTGTTGTTTCTTCTCCTTGGTCCTGTGAGTTAGTAGTTTGGTACAAAACCTTAGGGATAGCATTGGCTGATACAGAAGGAGCAAGGTGCGATACGTCTTGGCTAGCTAACAAAAATGCCAAGTTATATTCTGTTTCTGTGTGTTAATACCAAATTCCTAAGATGACTCCTGTGTATTAGAACTGTGCATTTAAAAAGCAGAACAGAGGGCTCTCTTGTGGAAGGAGGTAACATGGGGAACTACTGATCTCTTTCAGGTGTGGCAATACATAACCTTGATGCGGCGGATTTTTCTCATTGACTGCCCAGGTGTAGTTTATCCATCTGGAGACACAGAAACAGACATAGTGCTGAAGGGTGTGGTATGTACCTGCACTACATGCTGGAAAATCTTTGCTGTTGTTAACATGATGGCTTCAAAGAAATGAATGCACACTTTCCAAAGGGTTGATATTCTACCATTCGTTTTCAGGTTCAAGTTGAAAAGATTAAGAGCCCTGAAGATCATATTAGTGCCGTGCTGGAAAGAGCCAAACCAGAGTACATCAGAAAGACGTACAAAATTGATTCCTGGAAGGATACAGAAGACTTCCTTGAGAAACTTGCTTCTAGAACTGGAAAACTGCTAAAGGTGTGACAATTTTCTGCGTTTGTGGGCTGGAAGAACATGTCGCCTGTTACTGAACACGGGAAATATGAATGTTTCTGTTGCTTACAGGTAATGGAAAGGTGGTATGCCCTGCAAACGTGGACATAAATTGTTACTGGGTTCTTTTAGGGTGGTGAGCCTGACATGCAAACCGTGAGCAAGATGGTTCTCAATGACTGGCAGAGAGGCAGAATTCCGTTCTTTGTGAAGCCACCGAATGCAGAAACAGGTCCTCAGGTGAGAATGTGATGCTCATGCATCTTCTCACATATTATTCAGTTTTCCTAATGGTATTCACTGTTTTTTTTCCCAGAGTGCCATGTAACTTGGGCAGTGCACGTCTTGGGCTCTGCCCAAGTCTGGTGATTCAGCTGACACTCACTTGAATTTGGTGAGGAGCAGGTAGCAATGCTCTTCACAGAGATGTCTGAGCCATTTTACAATTATCTGACTACCAGAATGTTAGTAATTATCACATTGTTAGCCTGTCATCTTAGACTTTTTCCCAAGAGATGAAATGGAAATTGCTCTTAGAGAAGATGGGACAGACTTCTTAGATAATATATCCATGACATTCTTTCTTGTAGCCTCCTGCTTTGGAAGTAGCTATGACATCAAGCCAAGATAACAATGAGGAGAAAATCTCCGAGTCGGTAGCATCAAGTGTGGAGCCAGCAGAAGAGAAGAATAATACAGACACTGAAATTAAGCAACTCATGTCACATGTTCGGCAGAACTTCGGGAGGATTAATGTGGCACCTCAGTTCTCAGAAGAAGACCTGGTTCCTGTAGATGTGCCAGGCTTTGATGAAACAGACAGTGATTCTTCTGGAGAGGAGGAGCAGGAAGAGGAGAAAGAGGAAAATGAGCAACATCAAGATTCAGTAGAGGAGGAATCTCAGTTGGCTGTACCAGGTGCCAGGGAGAGCTCTAAGGCAGTTCTTAAGGCTTTGGAGGAGAAGATTGCAAAATACAAAAAATTTCTGGATAAAGCCAAAGCCAAGAGATTCTCAGCAATAAGGTATCTGAATCTGTTCAGTGACTCAGGTATTTTGCAGGGGGGGAAAGGGTTAATGTGGTTCTGCTGTAGTTTCACTCCATGATTTGTTTGACTGGTTCCGCTGTGTTGCCACACACAAGTTGCCACAGCTTATCTAGTTTAGCCATAAATATTTGAAATTTGGCTATGCAGCAGTTTGTTTTTGAAAGATTATTCCAAGAAGTCCTATTTACCAGCACAACTAAAAATGTTCTCACTTTTGGAAAACTATGGATTAGAAATCTGTTGGTATTCTGGGTAGCAATATTACATCTTTCCTTGATGTTGGGTTCTTTCTTGAGCAGTACCAAGGCTAATGTCCTACCTGGATATGCCAACTGGGTCTCCATGCATGTACAAGAGTATCCTAGCTCTTACAGCAGGCCTAGTTTTAGCAAAGCTCATCCACCAGCTTTGTGAGGACTAAAATTTCAAGGTTAAGTGTTACATTTTGTCCCTTTGTGCAGCACACAAGCCCAGTAACTCCAGAGACAAGATTACTCTAATATGTTTTTTAGGTGCAAAGGCTGTGGCTTTGCTGCTGACAGGCTACTGGGATCTATTGGAGACTGATCACTTCTCGGAGATGGCTACATTTTGTGTTACGACATTCTTTTATTGCTTATTTTATCTTTTGTAGAATCCCTAAGCAGCTGAGTGAAAAAGTGTTTGCAAAATCCATGCAGAAGTCTGAAGAACCCAAAGAAACTGAAGACAGAGGTAAAATAAGATTAGTAGATGTCCTTAATCTATGTTTGGAAATCCCATAAGCAAAAGAGAGGGAGTTAGGGGGAGAAGCATTCGTTAGCTCTTGATCGCAAGTTCTTTTTCCCCTAACGCTATTGAAATACTTCCATAGCTAACCTAAGGGCTGCCTGATGACCTTGCTGTAGCCTTTCTGTAGAACACCTGTCTGTATAGTAAGATGTCCCTCTGCTAGCGAGGGAGGGTAAAGTGAAGGCAAATGTTGTATTTCCAAAAGAATGGTGCTATGGGCAGATTGCAGTCTGAGCAACTTCTGCTCCACGTGGTGTAATATTACACAGAAGGGAGGGGGAAGGGTTTTACAACATTATAAAAGCACAGAGCTACTTCAGGCTATAGGTTTTACTGTGGTGACTTCAAGAGTCTGTGGCTTCAGTTTCCATAGTAAGTTTGATTAAGGGCAAAACCATGTGGGAGAACCCTTTTCTGACAAGCCTATGAAATTCTTCTGGACTTGCATGAGGGTTTAAGCAATCTGCTTCTCAAGAGCAGTTTTCATAGTAATAGCCAGGGATTCTCTGGTAAGGAACATGCATGTTGTTTTGGTAGTAGCTATTAAAACACGACTAAAGGAATGCTTTGCTGAAGTAGATGGGATGGTGACCCCAGTCTTAAGTTCTGCAAACAGATGGGTGTTTTGGAAGATGCCCGAATACGTGATCTCTGCTGTTTGCAGGCAGCACAGAGAAAAAAAGAAAAAGGAAAGCAGAAGATGATGATGATGACCATTTGGGTAAACAGCCTTGCAAGAAACTTACATCCAAAGAAGTAAGTGTGATTTCTTGTAGTAAAACAAATGAGCAGAGTAATAGAGCTGGCTTTTTTTATATATAGATTGCCCATTGTCACTTAAAAGCTTTGAGTCTGGGCGCTAGTAAGAGGGAGAGAGCGCAGGGACTGTAGCTGAGGCAGGGACATGTGAAGACAGGGTGACTTGCTGCTGACGTGAGATGTGACAGTAGCGTGTTCCAGCCGAGCATGGACCCATAAAGGGGTCCAGCAGGTAACCGTGACAGAAAGAGTGTTAAGGGGAGAATCCTTTGCGATAACTGTTCTGCTTTCAGCATTAGCTGATGTTGTTAAGAGAGCAGGGGTCTAAATGCTGGGAGATGGGGAGAATTTGGAACTAGATGGGCAGTACTATTCTGTCTTCAAAGAGAGCTGCTGCTGCTATTTTCTGTTCACGTTGGTCAAGTCTAAACAATTCTTCTAGAATAACTGAAACACCAAGTCAAATAGTCTGTCTGTAGGACTTTGAAAGTGATCTGTAAGCAAACTTGCAGAGCGAGGGCTTTTTGGAGCCTTGCTGTGGACTGTTGGGACTGTCAGAGGGGAGCGGAAGACTGAATTCTGTTTATGAATGTTCTGTCACGTCTTCTGTTAAAGACCTCTTGGGTGACTGTGTGCACATCAGGTTGCTTCTTGTATCTTGTTTACTACTTTTGTAAAGATTAAAGCCTATCTTTCTTTGTAACATTTTAAGAGCATGGGTGCATGGATTCCATATAGATGTCCATATAGTCACATCAGTAATGTTTTGTTTGAAATTATTTATTTTACTTAAGACTTGTGGAATGCCAAGTGAACAACATTTGAAAGAATGCAAACAAATTCAGGCTATGGATACTGTGGATTTGCTAATGTGTTTTGTGTATATTTACAGAGAAGACGAGCTGAGAGGCAGCAGCGGTCCAAGAAAGTTGGAGTCCGTTATTATGAAACTCACAACGTGAAAAATAAGAATAAGAACAAGAAAAAAACTGGCTTGGAGGGACAAAGATCAAAGCACAAAAAATACAAACATAAGCAATAACTGCTTATTCTATTAAATTTTACATAAAACAGCTCTAGTATGCAGTGGCTTTTTTTAATATAAAACTTGTAGTTCCCATTCAAAGCCTAGTTTGACTTGTCTTTCTTGTTCCCAGGAGTAGCATCTCACTCTTTGTTTCTGCATCGTCTGAAAGTTCTTTATGCAGTTGGAGATCATGGTATTTCCACATCACCATCTAAGGCCAGTAAACACTGCGTTGGCAAAACATATCCTGAAGTCTTATTCAGTGGTGGTTTGTTTGTTTTTTTTTTTTCCCTGGAAAATAGCTTTATGAAGTTTTTCATATGACTAAGGTGAATTACCTTTCCCATTCTGCTTGCTGTGTATAGCCAGCCAGTTACGCAGGTACCTCAAGTGAAGATTTCATTTGCTTCCACTGAGCAGTGATGCTTGCAGTGGTATCATACCCCTATCACAGAATCATTTAGCTTGGAAAAGACCGTTGAGATCACAGAGTCCAACCGTTAACCCAGCACTGCCCAGTCCACCACTAAACCATGTCCCCAAGCGCCTCATCTACACGTCTTTTCAATACCTCCAGGGATGGGGACTCCACCACTGCCCTGGGCAGCCTGTCCAACGCTTGACAACCCTTTCGGTGAAGAAATTGTTCCTAATACCCAATCTAAACCTCCCGTGGTGCAACTTGAGGCCATTTCCTCATGTTTCATCAGAAATAACCACGTAGAGAGCTTTGGTAATGCTCACCCCACGTAACTACTAACGGTTCTGACAAGGGATTTTGAGGTACAATTAACACCAACTTGCACATACTCAAGGGAATACCCTCCAAAGACCTATCCAAGAATTACGTGCAATTTGATTCTTAGTGAATGTGACTTATATGAAGTATCTACAATAAATATATTATTTCTGATTTTTCTGTAACATTTTCAAAGTAATAATATTACAGAGATGCTTGCATATAAAAACGTTTATTAGTTTATTGCTTTGAAGGTCATCTAGCATATTACCAACAGACAAGTCCCAGACAGGTTCACTAGTCAAGGAGCTGAATGCTGAGACTGCATTGAAAGAGGGTGCAGTAACTAATGAAGCTCCTGAATTTCAACTCTTCAAGAGAAAAAGAAAGAAACAATACAATTATGCTGCTTTCAGTTACCGGTAAGTGAAAATTCAAGATTGTTTTATGAAGGCAGATCTTTGTCACTAATTGCAAACTTTTTGCTCTGACAGCTCTCTGAGCACTGCCTGGAGGACCACAAAAAATCTACTTATTTGGTGCAATGATGCTTTCAAGTTGGGCCTGAAAAACAAATGAGACAGTAAGTCAAATTAGATACAACCTAAAAAATAAACTCGCGTTGCTGTAAAGTGATAAATTGTCTGTTAGATATTCAAAGCGAGGAGCTGAAGGATGCTGCAATACTTCAAGAGAAGCACGCCAAGGTTTTTTTCCCTAGCCATTCCATTCCCTACTACATGTTTTATAAATTAGCTTTTCATTCTTGGCATACACACTTGTTGCATTCTGAGAAGAAGAGAGCTGGCCTTGGTTCCATACAATGAAAGACTCACTTTATAATGTAAAGCATTGAAGAGGAAATTAAATGAAAGCTGTTGAAACAGTGGTCTGAATTCTCTCATTTCAGGCTGGACTGTGTTAGCTAAATTAAATACTTGGCTCTCTAGCATTTGGAAGACAACTCTGACTCTGGGACAAAAGTAGCTGGGAACAGCAAGTTTTTCAGTTCCTGAGACAACTTAACACCCAATTAGTAGATTGATCGGAGAGCTACCTATGCTTAGGGAGCGTGTAGTGCTTGAAGCTTCCAGGACTCCTAGATTGTCCTCTTCCTAGAGCTACCATCGAAATAAACTACAACAGTGGCATACACACAGCTGTTAGAACACTTGTACTTCAAGGAAGAAACACGGATTCAGTGGCAAACACATATTTGATCTAACAGTTACTCCATTTTGTGCCCTGAAACATTTCAAGATGGCCTGAGGACATTACTGGGTTAGAAAGGAGAAACTGTAGGAACAGCGAAGATAAGGAAAGCAGCTCGGTGTAAAGGAAACGTTTTTATCTGTAGCCAGAAACATTTGACATTGTTTATTTTTTATTTTTTCTTTACTTGGGAGATGTGGGATTTTTTCCTTTCAACAGCAAAGAAGCTCTGTTTTCACCAAAGCAGCATGCACAAAATTACCCCTGTAATTATACACTCCCTACTGCACAGTTGTTCTTATTAGGTAATATTTAATGTTAAATGGTGTGTCTTGTTATCAACTGTAATGGCCAGCAGCAAAGAAACAAAACATCTTAATTTGCCTTCACTAGATTTTCTATTTTGTAGTTGAGAAAGGGTGCTAACTATTGTAACCTTACAATCAAGTTATGCAGAAAGAGATTGCTGGGGTATCAGTCAAGTTTGAAGCCTCTGCATTTGGAGTTCAGCTGCATGCATCTGCTCTTCTCCAGCTGACTATAACAATTTATCATTTTCTGAAGAAATTCTGATCTCTTCCTGGCAAATGTATGTATGACTAAAATTCAATTAATCTGACCTGCTATTTGCATCATCAGGTTTACTAGTAATGACCAACTACTGGCTGAGCAAGGAAGTAGAGAATGCAAAAGCACTAGTTTCTTGTTTCATTGAGAATTTAAAGAAAGCGGAACATTAATAAAAACGCATCATAAATGTAACACTTCTAAAACTGTAAGGAGAAAATTATATCTAATTACAAAATGATAAGTTTTACCATTACTATTTGGAATTGCCTTTTTTTACTAACCTTCAGCTGTTGATTCACTCGTTTCAGGAACTGAACCTCTTCAATGTGTTTCTTCTCTTCTGTCTGTCGCCTTTCATTTTCACGTTTTTCAATAGCTTCACGTTTAGCTTTCTCTTCATTCACTTGTCTTTCCAACTCCCGCTTTTCTTCTTCTAGCTCTGCAATCTTGGAAAAGAGTATAGATCTCTCAAGTTTTTGTTCGTTAATAATTTTCATTTGAGATGGGACAAAGTTGTATATTGTACAGTCTTTAAAATGTTCCAGATATAATAGCAGAGAATTCATGAAGTGCAATTAAGCCCTAGGAAAACAGTAGGACAAGTATTTTGATGACCTTTACTGCCATCCAGTGGAAACAGAAATAACTGGTTTAGTATAAAATTTTATATGTAATATCCTTATGCTCTATCATGTGCAGAAAACTACATTATGGGAATAACAGCCCAACTTACTCTTTTTTCCATGTCAGATTTGCCTTGCTCAGCTTGTAGTGCCTTCCGCATGCCAAATGCAACACTGCTCTCGTACAACGTCTGATAAGCAGCAATTGTCATTTGGATTTCATCCCTGACTCGAAGCAGCAACAGTCCTCGCTCTGCACAGTTAATTGTAGTTTCACGGATCAATTCATCTTTAAAAAAAGGGTACAACAATCTGATTAGAGTAGCTACTGTACGTTTATCTGGGAATGCTGGATACACACTTGGTCCAGAGCTGCTTGTCTTTTCCCTGGAGATGACAGGTATCTATCGCTGTCTCACCACAAACTGGAGATAGTCGTTTTTTTTTTTTTTTGTTGCATTACAGCTATAGCATCAAGTGCTAGCAAATAAAACCAGAGTGGTGGTACAGAACCTATGGTAACAACAGTGATACTGATCCACTAAAGCAAATACCAAAAAATTTGTAATAATTTTTTTCAGCTATCAAGAAGCCTCCAGGAGAGTCAAGAGCCTCCACAAGAATTGTGCTCAAATGAAATCTCTTACACAGAGTGTAAGAGTGCTTAACAGTTATACAGTGTTTTAAGTTTTTTAAATTAACTGTTGGGGTCAAGTACAACTAAGAGAATTTTAAGCTGCTTTGCATCTTTTACTATTATGTATGTGTAAGCATACCTTTACAACGTGGCTTTTGCGTGTCAGACACTGTGAAACGCTCTGCCTAAGAGCTGACAGCTTAGGCAGGCGTTAACGGGCACGGCAGTCTGACCTTAGAGGTCTTTTCCAACCTTAATGATTCTATGATCTGCAGAGCACCGAGAGCTGGAGGCCGACAGGGAGGGCAAGCGTGGCGCGGCTGCTGGCAGAGCAACCCTTGCCCCGGGGAGCCTCCTTCGCCAGCACCCCGCAGCCCTGCCCCCCGTTAAACCCTCTGGAGAGAGGGGCGCTGCCAGGGACACGTCTTTGGGAGCCCCGGCCCGCAGGCAGGGCGAGGAGCAATGCTTTTTGCCTTTGCGGGCTGGCACTGACCGAAGCACTGCGAGTAGAGCTCCCGGCGCACGGGGCAGATGCCGGTCTCCCGCGCCTGCCTCTGCTGCAGCCGCAGGTCCAGCTGCTCCTGCAGGTGGACGACGTCCAGGCGGCTGCTGGGCGCGCTGGACACCTCCTGCACCCACCGCTGGTTCTCCTCCTCCCACTCCCTGCCACGAGAAGCACCGGGCGTTACCGGGCGCCCCGCGGGCCCGGCCGGGCGCTGCCAGGCGCGGGGGGGCCCGGCCCCGCTCACCGCGGCGGCAGGATGGCGTTGAGGATCTCCTGCGGCTGCTTCGCGGACTCAGCGGCGGGCGGCGGCGGGACGGGGCCCGCGGGGGCGGGCGGCGGCGGGGTCCCCTTCAGCGGGAGGGCCTGCGGAGAGAGCAGAGCGCGGTAGGTGCGGGCGGCGCGCAGCCCGCGGGCGCCCCGGCCCGCCCGGCCCCGCTCACCCGGGGGGAGCGCTTCTCCGTGCGGCGGCTGACGAGCATCGGCGGGTTGTACCGCAGCAGCGAGTCCGGCGGCGGGATCATGGCGGCCGTGGCGGCTGTCGCCATGGCGACGGCGCCGGACGCTGCGCGGGGGGCGCATGCGCGGGCCGGGCGCGCTCCTGCGCAGGCGCAGAGGCACCCGAGNATGATTCTATGATCTGCAGAGCACCGAGAGCTGGAGGCCGACAGGGAGGGCAAGCGTGGCGCGGCTGCTGGCAGAGCAACCCTTGCCCCGGGGAGCCTCCTTCGCCAGCACCCCGCAGCCCTGCCCCCCGTTAAACCCTCTGGAGAGAGGGGCGCTGCCAGGGACACGTCTTTGGGAGCCCCGGCCCGCAGGCAGGGCGAGGAGCAATGCTTTTTGCCTTTGCGGGCTGGCACTGACCGAAGCACTGCGAGTAGAGCTCCCGGCGCACGGGGCAGATGCCGGTCTCCCGCGCCTGCCTCTGCTGCAGCCGCAGGTCCAGCTGCTCCTGCAGGTGGACGACGTCCAGGCGGCTGCTGGGCGCGCTGGACACCTCCTGCACCCACCGCTGGTTCTCCTCCTCCCACTCCCTGCCACGAGAAGCACCGGGCGTTACCGGGCGCCCCGCGGGCCCGGCCGGGCGCTGCCAGGCGCGGGGGGGCCCGGCCCCGCTCACCGCGGCGGCAGGATGGCGTTGAGGATCTCCTGCGGCTGCTTCGCGGACTCAGCGGCGGGCGGCGGCGGGACGGGGCCCGCGGGGGCGNCGCTCGGCGCGGGGCAGCCAGTCGCCGCCGACCGACGAGCGGCGGGGCCCGGCCGGGCCGCGCCAGGGCAGCCGCGGCAGGAGCAGCAGGTAGGGCGGCCCGGCGGCTGCGGGCCCCGCGCTGCGCCCGGCCCGGCCGCGGCTCCGGGGCTCAGCGCTGCTCTTGTTGTTTTCGAGGTCGCCCAAGAGGAAGAGCAGGTCCGGGCGGAGGAGCCGGTCCCCGCGCGGCAGGAGGAGCCGCAGCCCGCACCACGCCGCCGTGAAGGTGAAGCAGGTAAATCGCGTTGTCGGTAGCAGCGAGGCCCGGTCCTGGCCGCGGAGGTGTTGGTGGGGCCTGGCGCGCTCCCTGGCTCCGCAGCGCCAGCTGTTCCTGCGGGAGTCGGCCGTCCGAGGTACGAAAAACGACTTCTCACCTGGCGGGTGTTTTCTCCGAGTCCTTGTGGTGTGTCGCGTTGGGAAGAGGGGGGGTCTTGGTAGTGTGACAGCTCGTGCTGCCCAGCTCAGGCCTTGCCGTAAGCGGCTGGGTGTTCGCCGGTGTGTGCGAACGCTGCCTTTGCCACTGAGGCAGGCCGTCCCTGCAAGCTTCTTCACGTGCCCAGAGCAGATGACGCATCGCACTGCTTATTGATCTTGCTTTGTTCTGTGCAAATTGTAGGGATCAGAATAGTTTGGCAAGGAAATGAGTTTCTCTCCCTGTGTGTTAGATCTGCACACAACACGTCCGAGTACACATTTTCCACGTGTAGGATTGTGATTTTCTTAAAAGCTGAGGTAGATTCACTGCTCTTTCATTCTAATTCTGCATACGTCACTATAAGCGATTCTTCATTACAGGAGCGAGATGATCATTGTCGTAGAGGAAACGAGGAGCGAAAGCAGAGACACCCATCAGAACAAGAACACAGGAGAGAGAGAAGTGGTGACAGAGATAGACACAGAGACCACTCAGACAGAAGGAAGAATCCAAATGAAAGGCCTGGAGGTCGAGGCCACGAGCGAGAGAGGGATGTTCAGAACATCCGTGAGCAGCAAGCAGAAAGGGAGTTTTATAACGAGAGAAGACGAGAGCATCGACAAAATAACGAAGGCAGCGGTGTTGACCAGAATCCAGAACTCAGGCAGTCTGATAAAAAACCTAAAGAAAAAGCTTCTATAAACAAAGAGAAGCCAAGCTTTGAACTGTCTGGTGCGCTTCTAGAGGATACCAACACTTTCCGAGGTGTTGTGATTAAGTACAGCGAGCCCCCCGAAGCTCGGATTCCGAAGAAGCGATGGCGCCTCTATCCTTTTAAAAACGATGAGTTTCTCCCCGTCATGTACATTCACAGGCAGAGTGCTTATCTTCTGGGCAGGCACCGCAGAATCGCAGATATTCCGATTGACCACCCCTCTTGCTCAAAGCAGCATGCTGTGTTTCAGTACCGGTAAGTATTACTCTGCCTGCTGGTGAAACAGAATTATTCAGGAACTTCTGAAGAAAGCAAACAAACAAAAAAAACCCTGGATATGCACAGTTGAGTTTGCTGTAAGTACATTAGAGAGAAGTGGAATTTATGTTTGACTGCTGCATATCATCCTAGCAGTAATCAAAGATATCTGTAATTCCTCCCATTTAACCACAAGCAGCCTTTTAGTAAGACAAATAACACAGCAGGGTTAAACACAGAACTGTGTGTATGTCTGAATTGGAATAAACCGGCAGGTGTGATTGGCAGTAAAAGTGTTTCAAGGAGAGGATTTTTTCATTTGGTCTTTCACAACAAAGTCTGCTGATCTCCTCTGAAGCAGCAGGGGTTGCCTGCTGCTGAAGACAAAGATGCTCTCTTGGGGAACAGCCATCTGTTCTGTTGTAGGAATTACTGTGTTATATCATCAGACGTTTTAGAAGGTGATGCAGTCTGTCAGAATCTCACGCAGTTTCTCGTTGCTCTCATCAGACTTGTTCCGATCTCTGCACGTACAGCTAAGTATTAACTGCACTGGGGCTCATCTGTTGGAAAACCCATCTGCTTTTGGAGTACGTTTTCTGTCTCTCGCTGTTGTGATTGAAACGGTGTTTTTTGTTTTGCTAGGCTTGTGGAGTACACTCGTGCCGATGGTACCGTTGGCCGCAGAGTAAGGCCCTACATCATCGACCTGGGCTCTGGGAACGGCACTTTTCTAAATAACCAGCGGATTGAACCTCAGCGTTATTATGAACTAAAGGAAAAGGATGTACTGAAGTTTGGGTTCAGTAGCAGGGAATATGTTCTTCTCCATGAATCTTCAGATAAATCTGAGGCCAATGCAAAGGACGATGATGATGATGAGGAGAAGGAGGAAGAGTCTGACAGTTAACAGATGAGGAGGAAGTTGGGGGGGGGCAGGGGAGAGAAATTCTTTGCAGTTGAACATGCATTGGGATGTAAACATTGGAGCATCGCAGCACAGATGCCTCTTATTGCCTTAAAGTCCGTTTTCTGTTGCTGATCTGTTCTCGTAGTTTATTTTAGGGGACTTCACTGATTATTCATCTTTGATAGTTCTGCATATCAGGAAATACAGCTTGTTTTTTTTTTCCCCCGCTTTTTTTTCCCCTGACAAGCAAAAGAGCACCTGAATGTGAAAGCTCTGATGCTCGAAATACTCAGTGAACATTGAAAGACTGTCCTCTTCTAGGAAACGATGTAAAACACAGCTGGCATATTTAAAATTATTTTTATTAACTGTTTTGTCATAGCCTGTTGAAAATGCTACTTAACTGAAATATTAGTTAGACAGTAACCCAATGCATTTTGTAACATGTCTCGTTTGGCAGAATTTGCCAAATTCCTTTGCCTGTTAGGAGTTCTAGACAGGAGAATTTACCAGGCTCGCTACTAAAAAGGTGGAAATGTTGCAAAGCCCCTCTTGTATTTGTATGTTTTGGGTAGTTAGTTTGCCTTGTGATAACTGTCAGGGAGGGGCATTTCACTGGAATACACTAGCTGAAAATTAACAAGGTAATTTGAAATAGAAGTTAAACGCTTCCTGGGATTTTAGGTGATGATACTGTGATTTGGGGCTGAGGTCTGGGTCGGTGTCTGCCCGGTACATGTTCCAACATGCGATGCTGAAACTGTTACTGGATGTTGAGTGTCCGGGTCTAAAGCTGGGGCCATTGTTTCTGATACCACCCCTGCCCCATGAATCTCCTCCTTGTTTTGTTTGTATTATGCATAGATACCTTTTATGTGGTGACACGTTTTAGCCAGAGTTTGCACTATTTAAGTTTTCTTTTTATAAAAAGTTACACAAGTCACTTGTTTAAAATAGTCTCCTCCCCTGTAAAAGAAACCAATGCTTTAGGAAGAGAAAAGACAATTCCACTCACTGAAAGTACTTGCATCTTGCATATTTTTGGATGTCTTCTCCCCATTGCTTTATGGTATAAGAAATGTATATTTTCCACACTGTTTACTAATTTGCCTGGATGTTTGTTCTGTGGTCACAAGCTGTTCATACCTGCTGTGTACATACCTTGTGTATACAAGTGTTGCGTATTGTATACACAGGCTAGAACATTTATGATGTAAATATGGGGCATTGATGTAGGTTTTCAAACAGTAGGTAGAATGAGTTTTGACTAGGAGGATCTCCTTTATATATACTCTAGGGGTTTTTAAATAAAGAATTTGTAAATTTAGCCCTGATTACTTTTAGTTGCCGTATTTTTCTAGTGTCCTTTTTTTTTCCTTTATGTTCCATGAAAGAGATGAACTTTCAGTGCTCATTTCCGTATTAAGGACACCAAATAAGTAAAAAAAACCGGCACGATTTGTGTACTTGAGAGGCTGTGAGTGTGGAGGGGAGGGTGTGAGGGTTTGTACTGCACCCCTCTGCTCCCACCTTTCTGGCCTGAGCGTGGCCCGGGTGGCTTCTGCCTGCAGGCCGCTCGCCCGGCGAGGCAGGTTGGCGCTCAGAAATACGAAATCGCCATGCGGTTTAAGCCAGAGATCATCAGCACCGTGGAAGGACTAACCGGCCCCTCGGGCTTAGTCTAAATGTGACGTGGAGGAGTTGCGGAGCTTGAGCCTGGCTGAGGGGAGTTTGAATCTATCGGGCAAACGTGCGCAAAGGCGAAGTGACCAGGTTTGAAGGGGCTGTTTTCCCACAAGGAGGAGGCGCGGAGCTGGGACGCGTGCGGCTGCGGTGGAAAAGGGAGACAAAACGCCGCCCGGCCTCGGCGGGACCCCGAACTCCGCCGGATTTGTCCCGGTTTTTGCCCGGCCCCGCCGCGGGACCCTCCGCGGCCGCTCTCAGCCGGGGCCCCGCTGAGGAGGAGCGGAACCCCGAGAGCGGCAGAACGGGCCGGGCCGGCCCCGCGCCGCGCTCCCCGCTGGGCCGTTACCCGCCCGGTACCGGCAAGGGGCGGCGGGCCGGGGCCGGCGGAAGCCGAGGCCGCCCC
>VZTQ01012888.1:88054-113086 GCA_013400755.1 Pelecanoides urinatrix | reverse complement strand
CGGGCGGGGCGGCGGGGCCTGGGCCGCGGGGCGGGCGCGGGGCCGGGCCCGCTCCATGCGCTGCGCTGTGCCCGGCAGGAGACGCTGGCCAACCTGGAGCGGCAGATCTACGCCTTCGAGGGCAGCTACCTGGAGGACACGCAGATGTACGGGAACATCATCCGCGGCTGGGACCGCTACCTCACCAACCAGAAGTGAGTCCCGGCGGCCCTGCCCGCCCTTGCCTGCCCCTGCCCTGCCTGCCCCTGCCCCTGCGTGCCTGCCCCTGCCCACCCTGACTGCCCCTGCCCCTGCCCGNCCCTGCCTGCCCCTGCCCTGCCTGTCCCTGCCCCTGCCTGCCCTGCCTGGTGCTGCCCTCCCTCCCTGCCTGCCTGCCCACCCGCCCTGCCCGGCGTTGCCCGGCCCGCCGGGCCCCCGCGATGTTGTTTCTCTCTGTTTCAGGAACTCCAACAGCAAAAACGACCGGAGGAACCGCAAGTTCAAGGAGGCTGAGCGGCTCTTCAGCAAGTCCTCGGTCACCTCGGCAGCGGTGAGTGCTGGGCCAGGCGCTGGCGGGACTGAGCGTCCCTGTCCCCATCCCTGTCCCCTTCCCTTTGTGCTCCTCGGGGCAGCTGGTCCCGTGGTGGTCGCTTGGGCTGCTGCAGGACCAGTTTTCCACTTAAGCTCCTGTACCTGCCCTATCTCCCCCGACCCGAGCATCTTCATCCCATGTCGCAGCGTCTTTCAGAAACCCTTTTCCTAGTGCCCAGAGAGGTGAAAGGGAACCGCAGTCAAGAACCACCTGTGCCACGTGCTTGTCACTGCTGTCTGTGTCTTTGTCTTTTTGCTCCTAACCCCCTTCTGCTGTGCCATACTGGTGCTAGGTCGTAAGCTCTTTCAAGAAAAGGCCTGATGTGTCTTTCTCTGTGAGGTGATCTCTGTGTTTTTGGACATTTGAAAAGTGGTAAGTGAATTACTGCTTTCATTAACATCCCTTTTGGTTTTCTAGGCGGTCAGTGCATTAGCTGGAGTTCAGGACCAGCTCATTGAGAAGCGTAAGTCACTTTTTCATTTCTCTCAGAAATTGGAAAGAATTACACTTCTCCCACCATTCAGCTCTGCCTCCAGTTGTCTGGATCCGTGCTGTACTTGCTGCTCCTCCGCAGCACTCCCCGTCCAGGGACCTGCGGCTGCTCCTCGTAGGCTCCTGAGTGCTCCCAGCACAACCTCTAGCTACCAAAGTCAGCAAAGTGGCACTGTGAGAAACAGAATTAAAGTTGAGCTTCCTTTTCAAGTAAACTTGTATGCTCAGCAAGGGTTTATTGTGCATAAAACTTACTTAAATGGACTTGGTGCTCTTTGGAGAAAGAGGTTACAAGAGCTGAAGCAACGTGTTTCTGTTTGTGTGTCTGTCAGTCAGTTGCAAGTGACATGAGGAGGGGCCACTTTAAAAAATGTTTTGTAATCAATACCAAATCAGATGCAATTCTAATGTGCTTCAGTTGCTGAGGAGGTAGCTTGCTTTCCTTTAGAGATACTTTTCAGGTTCTCTTATTTACCTCCTGGTGCCCTAAGGCTCAGCGTGTCTCTGTTGCTGGGGGTTGCCTCTTCCATGCGGGGCTTTGCCGGGGCAGCCTGCGATGCGAGCCGCGGGGAGGTAACCGTGGTGCTTGTCGTCTTTGTCGTGCTCTAGGGGAGCCGGGCAGCGGCACAGAAAGTGACACTTCTCCAGACTTTCACAATCAGGAGAATGAGCCCAACCAGGAGGATGCTGAAGAGCTGGATGGGTCTGTGCAGGGGGTGAAGCCCCAGAAAGCTGCTTCTTCTACTTCTTCTGGGAGCCACCACAGCAGCCACAAAAAACGGAAGAACAAAAATCGACACAGGTTAGTGGTACCAGCAGCCTTCTTGTCATCCCTTCTGAATGGTTAGCTGTGGTTGAATTTACTTTGTTATGTGAAAGGAACCAGTAACTTGTTAGAATAACAAGCAGCTCAGGCCATTTGTTTTGGTCATTTTTCTGGTTTTCAGTTGTATGCATCCTGTAGCATTCATCAGGACCCCGTTGCTCCCGTTGTGTCAAGGAGGGGGAAGCACGCTGAGGAAGTTAAACAAGCAGGACAGGGTCCTAACTCCAGCTCTGGTACAGCTGTGCTTTTGACCAGGCTTTTTCAACTCTCCTATCTGTCCCTGAAAATAAAGCTGTCTTCCTTCCAGTAGAGGAAGATTGCAGTCCTGGCCTCCTGTGCTTGCTTCTTGGTTTCTGCAGAACCAAATAAGGTAGAAATGTCAGTACTTTCCTTGGAAAAGAAGGGTGAAAAAGCAAATCGGAATGTTTTGAGCGTTGTGGACACTCTTCACTAAGATTTCCTCTCCAAGCCCTTTCAGTTTTCAGTGTCCCAAACTGAGTCTCTTTTGAATACGGAATGGATGAATTGCTTTGTCACGTTAACCTCAAGGTGTGTGTTATTAAATTGACCTGAAATTTGTGTGAAACAAAGCTTTCCTGAACTCTTCATGGTTTAATTCAGCTGACCAGTTCTGCCCTTAAGGTATGCCCCTAAGGCGTGATGCAGCACGGCAGGCTCATGGCTCAGAAATTTGAAATACACTCCCTGCCTTACAGTGCTGCTCTCCGTGGGCCAACATAACCCGCTTCTTAACCATGTCTCGGTGCCCCTCAGCAGAGCTAGCCCCAGGATTTCTACAGAGTATGACAGTGCACTGTGGAGTCACACCCTAGGGGGAAAAAAACCCCATGGAAATCCCTGCTTTTGGAAAGAGGAGACACTGCAGAACTGCACCCCTCTGGAAATGATTGCTGGGACTGGTACCTAAAGATTATTGGAAGTAAAGGAGCTTTTAAAAATCAAGTGTTCTTGCTAACTTTGAGCTCGTTGGCTTAGTGCATGGATGGGCTTTAAGGGACCTTCCCATACAATTACAAGAGAGAAATGTTTTGAAGAAAAGTGGTAAGAATTGACAAAGGTTGCTGGGGGAAGGTTGGTTTGGGAGATACGGAGGTAGGTATAGTACTTGAAAAATGTTTAACTACTTTTTCTTCTTCATTAACTTTTGAGTCATTAGCATGTCTTTAATTCTTAGATGAGAATATTCTTCCTACAGCAGACTTAATTGGGCAAACATCCTAAAAGTACTGGGTGTCTCTTTGGTTCCTCATGAGCTGGGAATCCAAAGCAGTTCAAAACTCTTTTTGCCTGTAGACATTTGGAAAGAAGTTCAGGAATAACACAAGAAATGACATCTGTAAACAAGTTCAGAGTAACAATCTGTAAAACTGAAGTACAGCTTAAGAAAACTGCTATTTCAAACAAATTATAAAATAGTCTACTAATCACTTACATGGGCAGCAAACCAATCCACTGCAGACGCAGTGGGGTGCAATACAAATGCTGTAAATAATATAAATTCTTTTGCTCCCTTACATAACCCAAACTTCAGCGACAGGAGTTAGGAAGAAACTGCCCTACTGACAGGTTGTCTTGCCTTGGGGTTTCTTCTGCATTCCTTCCACTGAAGCAGCTGATGCTGGCTACTCTCGGGGACAGAATGTTGGATATGAGGAGTCCTGGTCTGATCTGGTATGGCAATTCTTACCATCCTAAGAGATACGTCAGACACATCTACATTACGGAAGGGCTTTTGCAGTTAGCCATTGACTATTTTGTAATGCTTAGCATGGCCAGATGGATGATTAAAAGAAGAAGATAATTAAGTTTGTCTGTAACAAAAACACTGTTAAAATTGTGAATGCTGTTACTGACTATCCTCTAAATTTTGGCAGAAAAGGCCAAACAATTTTCAAGTGTATCTAGGTTAAAAAAAAGCAAACAACAAAACAGTCCCAGTCTACTGGAAGTATAGCTAAGCGCTTTAAAATGCGTTGCAGCCCAGAGTGCTCTTTAGGAAGAGACCTGCGTGTCTGTTTCTTGAGTGTCACAGAATGGGGGGGGGGGGGGAAAAAAGGCAAGAAAAAGATATACTGGCATTTCTTTTTGTTCAGAAGCTCTTGCATTTGCCAGCATACATTTGAGTTCTGCTCACCTGTTCCTGAGGAACTGGGAGGTTGGGAACGGGCACCCTGAAGGTGCACTGACTCCACTGGACTTTCTATTCCTGTGCCACCGAGAGCAGTGTGGAAAGTTGGATGCAGACTGGGCAGAACTGGTGTGAATAGGCAGTTTAACTTCGAACGGTTAAAAACAGGGAATCAGATGGAAGCTACAGTGTCTTTATTGAAGTCATCCTCTGTTCCCTCTGAGACCACAGGAAGGCCAAGATGGTTATTTTCTGCGTGCTTAGCAATTTTCATGGCTAGAAAGTATTTCAGGAGAAATCAATACTGTTTCCCCTCAGAAATTCAGTGCTGAAAAGCTACTCAGTTACAGCTGATGTGATGCTAAGTCCTTTCCAACAAATACAGTTGTTAGCTGTGGGGCAGGACTGGTTCTAGCGACAGTGCTGCGATATCTGTGTGAATGCTGAGACAAGGGGTGGGAATGTCACCAAACTGTGGTTAGCTTTGGCCAATTGACCGTGTTCTCTTTTTAGCTCACTAGAGGAAGCGAGTGCAAGAGGATGTGTGTATGCGTGTGCATTACGAGAATATTCAAATGCAAAGTTGGGCACTTAGTCTGTGTCGTCTCCACCTCTGCCTGAACAAGCTTTGCTTTGCCGTAATAATCTAGACAAAGCCACTGCTTTCTGACCACCCACTCGTTTGTTTTTGCAAGCAAATCAGTTTTTCTCTCTGCCTGTGAGCCAGTGTGCACTCTCACGTGTCTGATAGCTTCCTTTTTCAGCACCTAAAATTCCCCCCGTAAAACCACTCTGCCTCTGTTCTAACATCTCTTTTTTCCCAGAAATCCAATTGGGGAGGGGGACTCTGGATTGCCAAATCTGGAGTGCTTTTTGTGCCCAATTCTGGTTAAGATACCTTAAGAACTTCGTGGCATTTGAACACTGGCTTTATTATTTTTTTATTTTACTTTATTTTTTAGTAATCTCGCTAGGGTGGCTAATCAACTAATTTATTTAATTCATTAGTATATTAATTTCTATTGCTTTCTTCCTTTCAAATGCTGCCCCTCAGCCCGTCTGGCATGTTTGATTATGACTTTGAGTAAGTTTGACTTGAATTAGTACTTGTGCTGTGTTGTTAGTGTGTAGACACCAATGTGCCTTTTGAGACCTTTCTAACCCATAGTTTATCTGTTTAATTGTAGGTATGTATATTAGGTTAGGCTGGGAAGTTTTTTTTAAAAACAGAAAAGCGTGACGGAGGTAACATTTTATTTAATAACTTCAGCAAAATTAAATTAACTTCACTCTTCTTTACCTTTCTATTTCATTTTAAAATAGATAAACTTTTTAACTTAAAAACTTAGTTTAAAGACTGATTCTTCTGGCTTTGCTTCTTAAGGAGATTAGTGTAGACTTGGATATTTCCTTCCGGAAAAATGTAATAAACTCAGTACCTTTGACTCATATAATCCCTGTCATCTTAAACTCCTATCTCTATTCCAAGTAAATAACCATTACCACTATGTCTGAATAATTACCTGTGGCATAGTTACACATCTAACAAATTAACATAGAGCATGCATATTTAACCTTATTTCTTTATGCTGCATAACTTCCCTGTGATTTTTATTATGAACCTTTATTAACTCTTTTTTGGAGTGGACGGAATATGCATTTTGGCAAATAATAAAGAATCCACTCTCCGTCTCTTTGCTGCTCTCTTGTCCAGTAATATTGGGACAGTGATTTGGCTCAGCCGAATTGAGAATGTGGATTGAATTAACCAAATAGTCTTTGTTGTAGCCTGTGCCATATGCAGTAGCTGGTTCTTTGAACTCTAGTCTTGGTTTAATGTATTGAAATGGACATTTCTCTTATCTTTCCAACCACAGGATTGATCTCAAGTTAAACAAAAAGCCAAGAGCCGTAAGTATCCGTGCTCTGTCATTGTTTTCATTGCTCATCTGTAGACTTGAGTGGCTGACTGACTCCTAATCTTAAAAAGCCTCCCTCTGCTGTAATTTAAGATCTTATTTTCATGGTTGAGGAATATCATGGTATGAAATAAGCATGGTCTTGTGGATTTAACAGTAAATAAGCCCAGGTAGGCTTGCTATGAAGCTAGGTCACAGTTAAGTCCTATGCACCTTTTATGAAGAAAGCTGGTTTGCGTCCTATTATCTTTAATGATCTGGAACATTAAAAGCATCTGGTTTGAATTCGTGCGTTCTTGAATTAAGGTATTGAAGGGTCTTTCTTTTGAATGTTTAGCTACCAGAAAAAAAATCTCTTTTCTGTTTTGCCTGCAACTAATTGAAATGAGAGAAGACTAAGAATCCCAGCTCTGCAAGCAGAATTGAAGGTAGAAGGGTCTTAATGTGCCTGTCCTTTCCTTTCTTTGCAGGACTACTAGACTCATCAGTGCTGACGCTTCTGGGATTTAGGTCTACGTGGATCCCCACTGAGAAAAATGCCAGTCGACTGAATGAGCACGATGGCAGCTCTCTGGCCAAGTGTCTGCAGATGGGAGTGGCTCACTCTAAAGAACTTAGATGGGGGGAGAAAATCTTGGACCATGTACTTTGCATCATTTGTAAATCACCTGAGCTGCGGGAAGACTAAGGTGTAGTAGTAGTACTAGTAGTAGTCCTGAATTCCTGACTATTCTGAGCTTCCACCTTAGTCGAGAACTTCCTAAAATTGGCTGATCTTGCTGCTGCCACCCCTGTCATCTGCAAACCATGGAGAGCTATTTCTTTTTCCACTGGAACTGGGGTATGATTCAGTATGTCCCATCCGTGTTGTAAGACTTACATTACTTTTGTTCCTTATACTTAGCTTTGTAGTTTTGTTTTTGTTTTGGTTTTTTGTTGGTTTTGTTGTTTTTTTTTTAAACCAAAGTGTATAGTTAACAAGTTGACTTTTGATTTCTTTGTTTTAACCCTTGTAGAGTGGAAGGTTCTTCATTTTGTGGAACAGCTCATTTTGATTCTTACTCAAGCAGAGAAGAAGGTGGTTAACCCTTTTCTCTAACTTTAATTTTAAACACCATCCCCTAAAATTTACGCAGCGCTTTTAGATGCCGGGAAGGCTGGAGCTCAAAGCCATCTTGCTCTTTGCTATCTTTGAGGTTGGGTGGATTCTCTTTTTAATACAAACTTATGTCATTTGTACATAAACAATAAAAGTTACATGTTTGTCTCTCTTCTCATGTTTTGTTCAGTCCAAAATTTGACTCCTGGTGCTTTTTATTCTCCATCTGCTTTACAAGGACTTTGCTGGAATTCTTCCACTTTTGCATAGTAGCTGTTCCTTGTCTCGTGACCCCTAGGACGTTTCCTTTGTGCTTTCTTTCCTCTGGTAGACATAACATTGAGTACTTGAAAGGATTGCCAGGCACTAATCTCCAGCTGTGTTCAACTAATCCTGCTTCAAGGTAGGACTTGGATGTAAGTCAGTTCTTGCTGATACTGGCAGAATGCCCGCAGATAAGGCATCAGCAGTCTCGATTGCCACTGGAAGAGTACACAGAGGGATGAGTGTTAGGTGCTTTTCACAGTAGCCAGGTCAAGATATCAATGCTGATGTTGAAATAGGCTTTGCTTTTCTCAAGGTGGTAAATTGCCTTTGTTACTGGCGCTCTAATGCAATTGTGTCTGCTTGAACATTGCCATGGGAAACGTCGTGTCCCTTACAGCCCCCCAGAAGGTGCTTGTGCACTTGTTAGAGCTGAGTGTTCACTCTGTTCTGCTACACCTCTGCTTTCCCGGTGTCTTGGGTCTTTTTCAGCTCACTCCAGGCAACCCAGTCAGTGCAGAGCAGAGCCTAAGAGTGAAGGTAAGTGTACAGGAGCGAAGTTCTCCCTTGTTCTCGTGGGGTTCAGGGATCGAGGCAGCTCCGTGTTTGTTCATGGGGGGAGCTGGCTCATCCCGCAGTAGAGCGAGCGCTGGCACTCTGCTGCCAGGGGCCGACGGCTGCTTATCTGCGGGGAGTGTTGGGATGTCACGGCTTAATGGGAGAGCTGCAAAGCTGTCCTACTTTTTTGTGTTTTAAGTTACAGAGGTTAAATACAGGGGGGTGGAAGATCTAGGAAACAGCATAAACTCCTAAAAGGCCTTGCCTTTCCATAGTTCTGGAAAAAAGAAGTCTTAGCTGGTGGTTTTTGATTACTTGGCCTTGGTACAAAAGCAGCTTTTCTCCCACTATTGCTACTGTTCCAAAGCAAGGATTGCAAGAGCACCTGAACTTCAGAGGGTAAAAATCTTTGCTGCACCTCTTTGACCTCGAGGAAAGCTGCTGTACCTTTTTGGCCAGAACATTGACGTGCAGAGAAACAGCAAAGGGCTTGTGTTGCTTGGAGTCCTGTGTGTACAGGCGTTTTTTTGTGGCAAAGTGTCAATCAGCTCTGCTTTCCCTGTGATACGCATTAGGGGTGCTGTGGGGACAAGACCTTTCTAGCCTCTGGCAGTGTTTGTCACTAAAGGAAGGGGACAGCCTGTTCTGATGAGGACAGTGTCTGATGGCAGCAGCCCTGGGGAGCCAGCACATTGATCAGAGCAGAAAGCTAAATGGCAAACGCTTGGCTCACAGTTAGAGGAACCCCGTTCTGCTGCTGGGCAGCTATTCCCTCCCAGGTCCTGCTGACCAGCAGCAGCCCTTTGGCTGCCGCAAGACAGGGGAGATTAAGAAGCCGTGGGGCCCAATGTGGTCTGCCCCAGCAGAAAGAACAGTTCCTTGTCATAGAACAAGAACCAATAGCCATGGCTCTGCAACACCAGCTTCCCTGTGGTGTTACTATAAGGAGAGGGGAGGACAGTGTGTGGGGTCTCGGGTCACTTTGGGAACATAAGCACTGTCACCTACAAGAATGTTGTGAGATGGATGCTGGAGTCTGACTCTGGCAGTTTTGCCTAAAATGTCTATTTTATTGCTGAAGACTTTTATTTTTTTCTTCCTAAACAGCCCGAGTGACTAAAGATCCCCAGGAGAGCCAGTGCCTGGCCTTGGATATGGGAGTCAAAGCACGCTGCACAGGCTCTTACCTAAATGGTGATTTATTTTTAACTACTACTTTTAGCTTTCATTACAAGTCCCTTGCTTGCAGAAGATGAATCCTGAGCAGAGAAATGAGGGGTGGCAG
This sequence comes from Pelecanoides urinatrix, assembly GCA_013400755.1. Classification (NCBI taxonomy): domain Eukaryota; kingdom Metazoa; phylum Chordata; class Aves; order Procellariiformes; family Procellariidae; genus Pelecanoides; species Pelecanoides urinatrix. The sequence goes on along the minus strand of VZTQ01012888.1, from coordinate 103,923 downwards.
AGCCGCAACTGTCCTTATGGCCACCAAAGGTAGAGCAGGAGAAATGCTAATCCCCTGCACAGCCTCGTCACCAAGAGGATTAAGCAGGAGTTTATCGAACCCAAGCAAGCGGCCGAGCAGCAGCCCAGAGCTGACACCAGGCAGGAGGGGCAGCAGCCGCCCCGGCCACGACGGGGAGGGGTCCGTGCGTGGTGCATCGCCGGGTAAGGGGGCAGAGCCGGGGAGAGGGAGCAGGCGTCCCCGCTGAGCACGTGTCCCGTGGGCTGGGAGCTGGCCCTGCAAATGCTTGTCCTCTCTTCTGCGAGCCTGGCACTGGGCGAGCCAGGCTGGACGCCGGTGTGCGGCGGTGCATCGCGCGTCCCTCCGGTGCGCAGAGCGGGGCGGGTGAGCGAGGCAGTGGCGCGGGCACATCACCTCCGTCTCCTGGTCTGCAGGGGCCCCATGGGCAGGCAGCGCAGCCCGCCGGTGCCGAGGTGGAGACAGCTCCTGCGCGCCGGGTGCTGGTGGCTCCTGTCGCTCTCCGGGACGGCGCTCCAGGGGCTGCGGTGGCTCTGGAGGCTGGCGTGGGTTGGTATCCCTTCCCCAAGGCCCTCACGCGCTTGCGTTGGTTCCAAACGTGGCACATGTCCAGAACCAGGGGTGGGCATGGGGTGGGGGTGCTGCCTGGGCTCCGTCTCTGTACCAGGGGCTGCCGTTCGGTGTGGCCAGGGCAGTGTGGGGGAAGGGAGGGGTCGCCACCCCATCACCCGGCAGCGTGACGGAGGGATCGGGACCCTCATCCTCCGGAGGTGGCTCACGGGTTGAGGCACCGTATGGTTCTGTCCACCGAGAGCCTCGGCGTTGCTCTGGGCTCTGCACTCCCCGGGGTGCATTTGCGCCTGCCGCTCTCACCTGCGGCCGCCGTCCTCTCCCCAGTACCTGCTGATCTGCTACAAGAGCTGCTGGGACGGCGCCTTCCAGGTCACCGAGGAGGTAACTCCCCCCCTGTGCCCCCACGCCGCAGGGGCTGTGGAGAGCTGCGACCACGGGACACAGCTGAGCCTGGGGACAGGTCTGGTGGGTGGCCCTGCAGTGCCAGCGGGGCTGTGTGTCCCCGGGGCACGGCCTGGCATGGTCAGGGTCGGTGCCGGGGGCCATCCCGGCTCGGCTGCCCATGTATGTGTCAGTCCCTGCTGTCTGTGGTGGCTTTCAGCTCGGCACGGCGCTGCAGATGAGGCTGGAAAGCAGCAGCGAGGGGAGTGAGGAGGACGGGGGCTCCGCTCCTGTGCTGGAGTCGGAGCAGGCAGGTGGGTGCCCGGCACGGCGGTGTGGGCAGGCGGGGGTGTCCGTGGGGCAGAGGCCGGGCAGCGCCGGCGTCGTGGGGCGCTGGCGGGAGCAGAGCTGTGGTGCCAGGGCAGTGGCCGAGCAGTGGCAGCAAGGTGACACCAGCGAAGCTGTGCTGGGGAGGCTGGAGGCGCTGGAGGCCGACGTCCGCTTCCTCTGCACCGAGCTGGGTGCTGAGAAGCTGCTGTGGAGCAGCCGGTTCCTGGAGCTGCTGCAGGAGCAGCAAGGCCTGCGCCAGCGGGTGAGTCCCCCATGGGGGCCCCAGCGCCCTCGGTCCCCTCTGCTACCCGGGACCCTCACGGCCCATCCCAGCTGCAGGAACGCCCATGGCGGTGGGACAGCAGCGACAGCCCCGAGCCACCCGGAGAAGCGGAGGAGCAACGTGCCAGTGGGAGTGATGGAGAGAGCCCGGCAGGTAGCATCTGGGGACGTGGGGGGACGGGGAGCCAGTGGTCAGGGAGGGGGGACCTGCCACCTGCAGCCAGACCTGGGATGGGGCAACGTGCTGACCTCTGCCAGTGAGCAGCATGGGGAACCCACCAGGTCCCACCTGGGCACTGGGCAGCACTAGTGGGCACTGGGCTGCCCTGGGAGGTACGTGGGAGGAGGGGATGCTGAGGAAGGGCCGGGATGCTGGCTGCCCCACTGCAGGGGCAGGTGGCCCAGCTCCGGCTGGACCTGGCAGGAAGAAGTGACAGTGGTGCCGGAGCTCCATGGGGGTGGCTCCCGGCCCAAGGCGCACACAGAGCTGCTGCCCCCGAGCCCCCCGTGCACGGCTTCCAGTCCTCTGCCTCCAGTCACCGCTGGGAGCCTGGCTGGGTGCTCCTGCACCTGGCAGAGCTCCAGCCATCGCGTCCCCTCTTGCCCTTTGCTCTGTTAAAGGACGCCGGTGGATGGAACCATGGGGCCAGCGGCTCCATGACGGGCAGAAAATGTAAGTGAAGGTGCAAGCAGGGTGTTGGCGAGACAGGAAGGAGCCACATGTCCCTCCCTGCCCCGGCACCACAGGACACAGGCCAGGACAGCGCGGTCCCGGTTGCATTCTTGTGTCCCTGTTTGTGACTCCATCCCTCAGTTCCAGCCGGGCCCTGCCCCGTCCTGCCCTGCCCTGCCTGTTCAGCGGAACTGCAGCCATTTCCCAGAAGCAGGAACCAGCCGGGAGGCGGCTCCAGGCAAGCCGCTGCCTCCTGCGCTGCCCAGGGCAGGGCACAGCCACCCCTGCCCAGGGCCAGCCCCGGGGCTGCCTGCGCCTGGGCACGTTGTCTCTGGGGGAGCCCAGCAAGGAGCATCTTCCTGATCCGTTGCAACTTGTTGGGAGCTTTCAGGAGTGAGGAGTAAGGCCACTGCCAGCTCCCGGTCACCTTGCACAAGCTGGAGACACTAGGGCCATGGATGGACTGCAAAACCCAAGTGCTGCCCCATTTACTTCCTCGTTGGCCAGATAAGTTCCCTCTGTCAGCTGCACTGCAGACGTGGCAACTCTCAGCCAGCTCCTTGCGACAGCGCTTGTGGGGGGGGAATTCCCCAGAGAATGGCTCAGCCAGGGATGCTGTGCCATGGGAGTGCCAGTCCCGAGTGGAGCAGGCTCCGAGCTGCACCAACCGCAAGGGTTACACCTGAGGAAACCCACCTCTGCCCCCTCCAAAGAGCCGTGTTGGGTGGGTCAGCCCCCAGCCCCCAAAGGGAGAGGAAGGAGCTGGGGGGGCCTGGAGGAGGATGCTGAGCCTCCCACCCCAGGAAGGCAGATCTGGCATGGCCACAGGCCCCCACAGGTGCCAGGATCAGCCTCAGGCTCCTGCATGATGTGCCCAAGCCCTGGTCCGGCCTCAGGGGGCTGCGTGCCGCTCCCGCCCTGCCAAGGACTGTCCCCGGGGCTGCCAGCCGCTGCTCTGCTGCTGCAAAATACAGCCGCCCACTTTCCACTTGGTTGTGTTTGCTTGGTCTTTCCACTCACAGGCTGGCACGGCTGTGCCACCACCGCGCTGCAAAGACCCCGGTCCCGCAGCTCTTTGGGGAGGGGGTGCCAAGGAAAGTTCTTGCCGAAGCAGAGAGGGGACCGGTCCCCACGCCGTGGCAGCCGCGGGCCTGGCCCCGAGCGGTGTGTGCCGCAGTGATTCAGTCCGGGAAGCGTTCGCTGCAAGCGTGAACCGTGCTGCTGAGGGGAGCGCGCGGCAGCAGCACTTCCCGCCTGGGGGATAATCCTGCCTTGCGAGAAGGCTATGCAAACCAGCCACTCCTTGCCAAGAGATGGGCCAACTCTTTCCATCGCGGTCCCCACTGCTCAAAACATGTCTCGCCAGCCCTGCACGCACAGCCCTTCCCCGCAGGCCCTGGCTCTGCGCTGTCTGCCACCGTCAGCTGCCTACACCCTTGGCAGCGGTGACCCCACAAGTGTCTGGCACTCAGTAACTCCCAACACGTGGCAGATAAAAGAGGAACGAAGCTGCTTGCTGGCACGTGGCCTATTGCAGAAGCTGCAGCTGCCCCTGAGACAAGGCAGACACAAATACGGGGGCATCTGCCCCCTGCCACGGGCAGCACAAGGCTCCTGCTGTCACGGCCGGCTCGACCTACAGGCGCAGCTCGCTGGGCGCCCGGTGAGGCCACCGTGCACCAAGCCCCCAGCCTGTGCGTTAGGCCGGGAACAAACTGCTGAACAAGTTTGCGCCCATAACTGGCTCCCTGCTTCCCAGGCAGGGCAGATGCCCTGATCCACCGCACAGGCAGGCGGCTTCCTCCGGGACAGGCCAGAGGAAACTCCAGTTTCTCCTGCCTTCTCCCCAGCTGGTGCTCGCTGTGGGCTGCAGTTTTCCCTTGGCATGAGTGCAAAGAGCCCCCCATGGCACCCGGCTGAGGGTCAGCCAGTGACCCTGCTCCTCATGGTCCTGCAGCCCTGAGAACTGGCCTCCAGCACTAAGGCTTTTATGGGAATGCTTTCATTCTGTTTTTATTGCCAGCACCAGGCAGACTTGTCTGATGCTGCTTGGGAATTAACCCTGCAATGCTGTGGAATGGCTGCCATGACCCTGGGCCTGCCGCTGTCCCCAGGGCCCTGGAGAGCACATGGAAACCATCCTCACAGCCCCGACTGCAGCCCCAGGGAGCTGGCCGGGTGCAGGGACTGGGGACAAGCTCCTACGAGCAGGGATTGTTCCTCCCGACATGCCCATGCAACACCCCGCACCACCAGGGCACTGATGCAATGCAAATAACAGCAGCCTGACTCATCCTGCACCTACCTGGCTCTTGCACGGTGGCTGAGGTGAGACAGCCCCACGCTTCTTAGAAACACCAAAAAAAATCATGTCCTGTGAACGAGCCACTCGTGCTGCAGCAAAACCCAAGCCCCAAACTGGCCGTCCCCTCTCCCTCAGGAATCACAGCAGCATCCATGCAGACACCTCAGGATCACTGGCAGTGTCAGACAGCAGCTTTACAGCGATGCGACGAGTCCCCAGCCCTGCTGCAGCCACGGCTCAGCTCTCCAGCAGCAATCCACAGGGCTGTGCTGGAAATCCCCTGCAGCCCCACTCTGCTCAGCGGCTCTGCCATGGGCAGGGTTCAGGAGGTGGAGGGTGAAATCAAGCAACATCAGCTACATTTGCCAACATTTCCTCGCCACTGGAGCAGCCCCCCGTGGGTGGGCAGCCCCCGCCGCAGCACTCTCACCACACAGCCTCCGAGTGAGGCAATAGCTGCCTCGCAGGCTGCGGAAACCTTTCCCCCGGGCCAACACGCCATGCAAATCCTCCTGACCTATTGCTCAACCAGATGCTGTACTAACTCCAAAACATTTGTGCAATGCGGGCTTTGGGGGGCGGGGGGGAGGCACCCCGGGCCACAGGGAAGCTCAGGGCTGCTTCTCGGTCGTGGCCGGTGGCTTCGCCAGGAGGGCTGAGCTGGCTGCTGCCACCCCAATGGCTGCAGCGAGGGGATTAGCTTTGCTCGGGGCAGTCTGCTCAAGGAGAAACTGAGACAGCAAGAAAGCTCTTCTGCTGCCCTCGTGCAACTCCTTAAGGGAAAACTTTCCACGGGCAAACCCTGGCCTTAGGGAACACAGAGTATTCAGGGGCTAAACCCCAAGGCACCAAGGAAGGCTGGTGACAGGCAAACTGAAAAATGCGTGGCTGGAGGGGGAGCATTGATGGGTACCCGCACAGGCAGCACTCTGCCGTCCCCGGCACACCACCAGCCTCCCTGCCTCTGCCTGCTTCCCTGCCCTCCGGCAGGACCCAGACCCTCGCCTCCTGCACCTTTCTGTTCGCTTCGGTGCAACATTTGCTCTGTGGAGTTACTCGCTTCCTGCATTTCTGTCTTACAGCAAGACTGTCCCCCAAACTGCCTCTGAAACAGACAGTGCAGAGCTGCTGCCGTGCTCGGGCCACCTCGTCCTCTTCCTATCTGCAGCCTCACAGTTTGGTTTGACGCTGAACCTGCTTCCTCGTAAGGTGGCCTGCCCCAGAGGGGTGGCATCGCCACAGCCCCCACGTGACACCGCACACACGTGTGCTTCCATTACATAGCAGCCCCTTTCCCACGGCCCGTACAGGAGCCTTGGGTCAGATTCCTGCCTCTGGAAACGCCTTAAAATGTTAGAGTTGAGCTAGCCACATCCTGGAAATCCCCCGGTGGGAGGGAACCAGATGGGTTCAAACGAAAGTTCAGCGAGCAAGAAGGGCACAAGGCAGCCGGCGCAGGCGAGAGGCAAACAAGCCCTGGAGAGCAGGCTGGGGCCCCGCAGGCACCGGTGCCTGGTCCCCGCTGGGCTGGGAGCAGGGGGCTGCGCCCGCCGCCCAGGGCCCTCCCGGCACAGGGGAGGAGAGACACGAATCCAGCAGTCCCTACCCTGACCTCTGGCACAGCACAGCTTCCCCTTTCTTCCTTCCCTCTTTTGAGTATTGATCTAAAAAAAAAACCAAAAACCAAAGTCAAGATACCCTGCAGCACTGACTTCTGAAGGAGGATTCTTCCCCTGCCTGTTCATCCTTTCGTTGCGCAGGGGATATTTACTACCTTTTCCAACTATTTCTAGCACAACTGGGAAGGCAAAGAGGCAACTGTTCTCCTCTACCTCCAAAACACAGATGGATCCCTCATTCCCCTTTGCAAGCACCCCCACTCAGCCTCCTCACTTTCACCTCAAGAGTTCTTCCTACCCCAACCCACCCTCCTTAGTTCCCTTCACCCTGCCTTGTGCTTTTGGGAAGGGTGCAGCCACAGCCATCCCCTCCCGCTGAGAGCAGGCACCTGGCTCGAGCAGGAGACAACGCAGATGCCAAGTGAGAATGACTTGACCAGTGCTGGAGGGTGAAGGACAGCACGCTTGATTTAGAAGGCAAGAGCTAGCCATGGATGGGCTCACCAGACTTGTTTTGCAGAGCTCACAGCTGCTCTAGCCAGCTCCCGTTGGCCCTACTGTCCAACAGAAACAGCCTTGCATCATCTGAGCAATTCTTCCCTTTCCCATGGTTGTGCCTTGGCACTTTTCAGGAGCCTTCTGCACCCCATTCTCCAGCTCAGCCCAGCAGCTCCCCCTTTCACGGAGAACGGCAGCAATTCCTCACCCTGTCGGGGTAGGAAAAGCTGCTCGGAGAGGAGCCAGCCTTCTGCAGGGCTGGGCGCAAGGCCTCACCAGCAGCACAGGGCCAACAGGATGAAGGCAGGGCAACCCCGCTGCACTACAGGAAGCTTTCAACAGGGTGCCTGTGTGTGACCTCCTTAACTCTAACTGATCAGTAAGCTGACAAGGAGATCTAACCTATTTTAGACGGATAAGAAACACAATGCAAACGCACAGCAGTCGTGACAGGTCCCCCCCACTGATGTGCCCCAAGGAAGCGGTAAGCCGCAGGGCGCGTCTTGAAAATTCCACAATAACAGCAGGGCGAGAGGCTGCCCGAGCACGGCACCCTGCGCCGCGCAGACAGGCAGCTCCTCTGACTCAGTGTGGACGCTGGTGCGGGGGGAACGTCTGCAGCAGCAACAGTTCCGATCAGCGTTCCCCACGCTTCCCGAGCTCCTGAGCAGCACAGGGAACCAGCCCACCGGGATGCGGGGCACACCAGAAAGCGGTACTTGGCACTTGAACACACGGGTGCACACAGAAGCCTTCTGTGAGAGAATGAGGGAATTCAGAGAAACTGGCTGGATTTCCGCTGGGTTTTCTGGGTGGATGGCAGCACACACAGCAGCAGTTTGCGGGAATAATTCTGACCAGATTTGTGTTAGGAACTCACCCTCCCAAATTGCTCTGTGTGCCACCAGGACTGTCACTGCAATAGAGAAGTTAACATCATAACCAAGATAAGTCGCCACCAGCTCTTCCCTTACTGGTTATGGTAATGAACCTCTGTGCTTCTGGGCCGATTCCTTTAGCTGTATCAGTCCAGCTTTGATAGCAGTAAAAATAAACATTCCCTTCCCACATCCAAGCATCCTGCAAAACTAAAATTATCTATTAAGGTATTTTACGGGAAGGCCAGCCTTAAAATCCTGCAGCATTTTTCAACTACAGACTCCACTACAAACAGCAGAAAAGTCTTCACCTGGTTAAAAGGTCTGATCAGATCTATGACATATCACTTAATTCCCCCCACCCCAAGTCACTAGCCGTCCTACACGTACAGAAGCACACGAGTTTACTGTCACTTCAGATGACATCCTCAGGAGCCAATAAATGACCTTTCAGATTCTGAGGTTGAGATTTCAGATTTGTTTTTTGAAACAAAGCACCATTTCCAGAAGCACCTGCTTTCCTTGTTTTTGATTAACTAGAAATAGCCATCACTCTGGATTAAATTAAGAGCACAAATTTGAATAAAAACCATAAAGTTAGTTAACAAGTCAGGTAAGAACATGCTGTATGGCAGTATAGCAGGTACGAGGGGAAGATTCTTATGCTGAAGTGTGAGCATTGATATTCCTACTGCATTTCGTTCCCAGTTCAAAGTCTTGACATGTTAGTTAGCATATTATCATATTATCACGCTCAGCATCTGGCACAGATGTGTTACATAACTGGATAAAATATGCTATTTCCAAAACGTATCGTGGAACTGGCCATTAAAACTGAAGCACAGCCTGCACTAATTCCAAATTAATTCCAAAATAATTAGGAGTCTACTGTTCTTTAGCACCTGAGACATCCAAAACCACTGCAGTTCTCATACTGCAGTTAGAGCCACATGCCAGCACACTGCTGCCTCACTGCACCTCGACTGCCAGTGCATCCCCTGCACAGTGAGCGCACTTTGGTAATGCCGAATAAACAGTAAACACTGGACATGCTATTATCTGCTACAGCAATGTGGAACAATGAGTTTTCTGACCTGTCACACGCATCAGTTAACAAGCCTGGCAATATCCAGCCATCAGACTGTTGCTGCCATTAGACTACGTATGGAGATCTAAGATTGTCAGAGGAACCCCAGGGAGAAAGGATGATTTTTCTGACTTTCCTGGAAAGCCAGCCAAAATGTTGAATGGTCTTCCAAAAAGCCACCAGAGATGAAATAATTCAACTCAGCAGTTTTTATTTATATAACACAAGTTCTTACTTTGCCATGGCTTTCACATGGCTGCCTCCATTCAGTACATAAACTATATACTGCATAATGATACAGAAAGTTCAGTAAAATGTCAGCTTGTGAGTATAAAATGTTAATCTTCTGATTGCAAGAAAAGCAGCATATATCAGCATTCCACCAGAAAAACAAAACCACCACGCCAAGTAACACAATGGCTGAGTCGAGAATAGTACTAATTAAAAACAGCATGAAGCAGCAAGTTGCTGGACAATAACATTAAAAACCATTTTTCCTGTAATTTACAAATATGCAAAGTATCAGGTTACTTAAAATTAAGAAGCATTTTGCTTACTAACATGAAACATTACTAATTTGTAATGTATCATAATTAACCAGGTATACAGGTTTCTGTGTCCCTGTGGTTTTTATGGCACATGGTGCCAGTCTGGGTAGGTCACGCCTTGGACAGTCAGAGGGAAGAACAGTAACAGACAAAACCGTTCCTGAAGAGGGTTCTCAGAAACAGCTGTATTCCACTCTCCCCTTCATAATTTGCCACTCAACAACCTTGGTTTAACCACAAGATGAACATATTTAAAAAACATAACAAAAAACACAGATACAATGTGTATCAACAAATCAACTGCTTCTGGTCTGCAAGTGCAAGAAACATCTTTGCATTCTAAGCACAATGAAATTCCAAGACCAGAACCAATTACTACAGCAATTGGTTTTGCATATTTAAAATCTGTTACAGTATCTACAGTAAAAAACATCTTACAGAGTAAGAGGGAATGAAAGGGGAACAGTCTTACCAAGTAAGTCTTATTTTATATTTTTGGATACTGCTATAGTTTGACGAAGCTGAAGGGGACAGGAAAACATTAGTAAGAAGGAAGATGAAGTAACAGCTTTACAGAGAAAAATACTAAGGAATCCTCAGGAACAGTGCTGGCAGCCGTCCAGACATGACTACAGCTGTTTTACTGAATGCTCAAAACTATTGCTGTCTGAAGACAAAAGGCACAACATCATAACTCCTCCTTGTCAGTGTTGTACNCCCAAGTCCTCCCTCCCTATGCCTGATAATACACCAAGCCATCTCAAAGCTAATGGGAGGAGTAAGGTCACTTCAGTTCTTAACAACTGCACGAATTTAGGGTGTGCCTGACTCACCATGCAACCCCAAAGGAAAAAACCCTGCTCTGAAGCTGCAGCCGCTTCTGTTCGGCACCCAGAGCCTCTTCAACATTCTCTGGGGCAGATGGGACCCTGGGCTGCCTAAGAAGCATGTCATGTCTAGACCAGAATTTGCTGTCAGCATACCGCAACCGGTACCCAGCCTCCAGCTGGAGCCTGGTACTTCCAAGGAATAAGGAGGAGCCCTCAGAAGGCATCTATAGCAGCTACAGAGTGCAAACACTGCCCCTCAAGCTTTCCACATGCCTGGCGGCCTCGGCATCTGCCTCATATACCTGGGTTCTGAGACTTGTACGTTAGTATCTCTGCAGCTAGCCTTTGGGGATCCAGGAGCCGAGGGAAACGGCTCATCACAGCATCAACTAAATGGGGATGGAATATGCCACACAGCTTGACGTGCACATTGGCCCGCTCCTCCGCAAACTGGTCAGAGACAGCCCACTGGCAGGAGTCCCCATATGTTGGCCCCGGGGCTCTCTGTACTGAACGAGGATCTCGCACACTGGTAGATCTCACTTGAGGAGGTGGCATCTGGTATGGTTCAGACCAGTACTCGTGAGAATGGGGTGGAGGGGCATTATACTCATTGGGCAGACTGTATTGCCCAGCATTAGCCGGGTGCACAGGTACTCCATAGCCTGAGAAAGAGTGAGGTGGTCCTGAGTGAGACATCTCAGGGCTATACTGCAAGAAGCTAGCACCAGAGGAAGAAGATTTATGGGAACCATGCTTGTAAGAGACCAGACCATTTTGCTCTAAGCTGGGAGAATGTGGGTAGACAGGTCTCTGCCTACCGCAGGTGCAGACTGTCACCTGATCAGCATGGGAATGATCACAGTGACTGGTAGATCTGTAAGGCCACATGTCAGACAGTTGGTTCTCCAAAGACCCAATGCCTGAGTCGAGATGCTCCTGAGAGACATAAGACAGAGAGTCCATATGAGGCTGCTGGTACCTGTCAGAGGACCTGTGGCTCCCACAGTTAGGAGGGACACTGCCTGACACACAGCCTTTGACCTGAAGCGGAACATCACTGGGCTTTGCTTTGTGGGTCAAGCTTTTCCTCTCTGCAGAGACCTTCTGCAAAGAGCTTTTATCACTCTCTGTGGGCACAGAGCACAAGAGCTCTGCCTGGGAACCTCTTTTGCCCTTTTTCTCCTCCTTGGCACTGGTACTTCTGGTAGGAGACAACCTGGCATTGGCTCGGAGTTCATCAGCTAATGAGCGCTGGGGCTGATTGATCCTTTCAGGGTGGTAGAATTTACACTTAATTCCATAAGTGCATTTCTTCCCTGCAAGGAAAGGCAGAGCATGGAATGAGCATGGAATGAGCAGCTGAACTTTACTAAATACATGAATTACACTTGTACAGACACCTCAGTCTTCATGTTTAGAAGGCAGGTCTTACCATAAGGGCACTGTTGTTTCTTGTGTTCTGGCACCACAGGTTTCTTTCTGAGAAAGTTATCCAGGCTGGGGCCATGTCGCCCTAAGGGATCATCTGGAGGCATAAACCTAAAGAAAAATAAATCTCAATCAGCAGCAGTTCACTTCCTTGGGTCAGGGTTTCATTTCTTCTAGAAGTCTCCCATTTCATTGAAGGTTAAAAGCTATCTGAGCCCTAAAAAGCTTTCCCATTTCACTGCAGTGACAACTCTCCTGTCACCTAGTAAAGACTGGCATGAAGTGCTTCACTTTAGGCACAGAAGAGGTTTTGTGCTCTGTTGCTGACCAGAATTAGTACTTGCTGCTGGGCCTGCTAATGATTGTCTTGTAAGGAAATCAAGTCCTAGAGCTCTCCTAGGAACTCCACTACGGCAGAACTCCTAGCTTGAAACCACGAACAGGTATTAAGGTGACTCCAATTCCTTATGCCTTTGTACCTCACCAGTCAAGCAGTTCTTCCCACCATACTTCCTTCTACCAAAAAACATCTCTACAGGATTTTTTTCCATTCTGTACCAGCATTTTGCTCTTTCCATGCATCACTTGCCATTGCTTCATTAAAACAAGACAGCATGCTCACATGGATCTTTTTAAAAAGCAAAGGAAGAATGGGAACATACTTGTCATTAACAAAGGAATACATCAGCAGACGCTCCTCAATGAATTTCTTCCACTCAGGACGCTCATTCTGCAGGTCCCGATAAGTATCATTGGAAACCACAATGCCATCAGACTCATGTGCCAGTTTCACAATGAATCGATCATCATAACAGACAACACGCTTGCCTCCAACCCGCCTGGAAGGAGTGAAGACCAGAATTTTCTTCTTTTCAAGGTCACGGAGAATGTACTGGTCTAGAACAAACACAACTGTGAACATACTTACACAGCCCAAAGGCCTTTGCGCAGATAAAGTAACATTATAAATAAATGACAAAATTCACTAAAGTCATTTCATCTCTCCACAACTCAGTATTCCCATCTTTTCTTAAACCATTCATCAGGCTGTCAGAGGTGGTTGCCTGCATGGCACCCGAGAACACTCGGAGCACACCACAGAGGCTGCTGTAATACAGCAAGTCCCATCCACAATCCTCCGCATGCAAAATGCGATTTACATTTAAGACTGGCAGGCTAGTATCTTTTGTCGTGCCATACTACATGCGTAGATTTCTGAGTAGAGATAATTAGAAACCTCAGCTGTTTGCAAGTTCAGAGCAAACTCTCCTCAACTGGAATAATTCTGACTAAACTCCCATCAAGTTTTAATTTTTAGCATGTAAAAACTCTATACAGTCTACAGTGTCAAATATGTTACAGTCAAATACATAGATGAAGATGTGTCCCTGAAAGTTGAAAAAAATGCAAGTAATAAAAGACAAGAACTTAGGAAGCAGAGTAGCATTACATTCTTTGTTCTCTGAATTATTCCAACTGATCCAGGCAAGAACTTGCTTAGGGGAGAAGTTAATGACTAATTCTCACTGGTCAGCTCAGCTTACTGGATCTCCTACTACTTAGATCTTCCATTCATAAGTTAATTACTAACTAGCCAGAACTTTGCAAGTTCATTAAGTGACAAAGCAGTAAGCCTGAAAAGCTACTTTTGGTTTTCATATTTCCATACCTGTTATAAGTACATCTGGTCGTGGCTGCTCCTTCCTCCAAGATGGCACAAAGACTGTAATATCCTTGTGTCCCCTGTCCCAAAACCACTGGACAGCCAGAAGGATACCTCGGCAGGAGAACACTTCTTTATTTCCATGGCTGCAACGAAGAAGAAAATTGAGAATTTCAATATTCAGGTTATGTACAGACTAGTCAGGCAATACACTAAGCAAATAGATCCAGCAATTCAGACAGCATTTAGTGGAGAAGTGTTAGGGTAGCACAATCACTATTCCTTGCTCATCTCGCGTAAATAGCAGCACCAAGATCTTCACAGAATTACTGTTGCTTTTAGCACCTCAGTATTCCAATAAATACCCAAATTCTCAGCGGGAGGGAGAAAGCAACCGTAACTGTTGCAGCTGCTCTGAAACAGAGCCTTTGCTTCAACTCTGGACTCTAGATCTTTATTTTTAGCCCTGAGTACAATGTGATCTTGAACACCCTTTGTCCTATTCTGCCAGCTAGCACCAGTGGCTAACCTCTGCCAGTGTAAACTGTACCCTCACTAGCTGTTTTGCTTGTAAAGTTAAAGAAAACAAGACATTTTATGCACTCAAGGACATCAGCACTGAGGAAAGATGCTTCTTCATGATATCACAGCCCAAAAAGCCAGTTGCAAATGCACTATTTGCACAAAATAGCAACATCTCCTGTTAACAGGATCAGTGCCGAATGTCTTAACAGCACTTGGCAGTTTGAGAACAAAGTTTGACAAGAGCATCAGAAGCTATGTACCAATGCAAAACGCTGCTTCTTAGTTATTCATTAGGTCATACCAATAAGTTTCCAGAACTTCTAAGAGGAAACTACCACTCCTGTTTTACAAGTGCCAGTACATACAGTGTAATCAGCTCTTCTGTTGATAATGGTTCTGGCAAACTTTCAACATTTCTGTATTACAGCCCAATTTGTCATTCCGGGGATCTAATAGCCTGCATTTCAGGATGACACTCTGGTAAGATGTACTATACTGAAGATAACTGGTCTCATAATTCAGTAAGATTTTCCCCACCCGGGCTCTACCCCGCCTGAAGTCTTACTCTTCCCATCTACACTTGAATGACGTTTCAACTCCCACCACCCCTTAGCACACCAGTGAACTCCTCCATAAAGTAATGACTAAAGAGCTTACACCCCAGCAGAGGCATTGCTAAGAAGTGCGATTACTGCAGTACAACCGTATCACTAGAAAGAAACTTTATTTCTCCTCCTGTCCTCACCCTTCTTGAACCTATTAAGAAAACTGAAGAGTTGGACCAAAATAATTATTCTATAAGGACTATACATTTAACACCACAACTAACACCTAAAGAGACACATAACACATCTTCATTAAGAATCCCAAACTACAGAAAGGCTGACATTAGCAATCAGAAGAATGATGCTCTAAAAATTTTCTCCAATGTCAGATTAGTTTTGCTATAGATAGCCAGACACAGGTTTCTACAGTCTTTTAGAGATAAATGAGAAAAGCAGAGATTTTTTTCCAAGTCCTGCTACCAATCTCAAATCTACAGAAGGTAGCTAATTGGGCTGATCTGATTTGGCAGCAGCCAAGAAAAAATTCCCTTAGAAGGAAGTAAAAGCTAATTTCCACTATGATTTGCATATGTTTGTCAAGAGCTGTTCAGGGAGGCTGCTGCACACACTGCAAATGAATCAGCAGGGAACATCACACCATCAATACAGGAAGTTTCAGAACGGAATTCCCCTTTTAGCAAATTGCTTAAAAAAGCCAGCCTGCTTTTCTCATGTCAAACTCTGTCCTATTGGCAGCGTTATTACCGCCTGGCCTGCCCTGAGTCACATTTGCTGTGAGCTCTCCTGCGTTTTTTGGGATAACTTTCATGGGCGAGAGGCTCCTCATTCGAAAAGCACAACCAATTCTGTTGTTTAAGCCTGAGCACTTATCTAAGGTAAACTTCGCTGCAAGAGTCACACTTATCAGCCCAGGTCTCACAATGGGCCATTTTCCTCAAGTGACTGCACAGCTGCTGGAGAGCCGCAGCAAACGCAGCAACAGGACTGTGCTCTCCTGCAGACGCCCAGGTCACACCTTTTGCTCTCTGGCCCCACTCAATTGCCACCCCAATTCCTCATTTGCCCTGGGACTCACAGGCTCTGTTCGTCAGTCACACAGCAGACTGTACCCCGTCTTTTCTCAGTCCTGTTTTCAGAACTGTCAACCACAGCTTAGAGAAAACCACACCTGCAAACATATCTCCACTCAGCACTTTCACCGTAGACAAAGCCTACAGTAATGCACCCAGCAGCTCTGTGTGTACCCTGTTAGTTGTTTGTTTAATAAGAAGGTCTGTGTACACAAACACACATTACAAGATTATATTAAGCTAAAACGCAGTGAAGGAGGCTTGCTTTTGAACTGCAACCACAAAGCCCAATTCAGAGAGCTGGTGCATCGGTCTGATGGAGCCCAGGCCCCCCCGTGCAGAGGTGCGGAGTGCAGCACCAGGGGTTGGGGTGGGGGCAGGCAGCGCGAAAGCGGGGACATCAGGCCAATAAACATCCAGCCCAGAAATTCTGGGTGCTCCATGGATATTAGGGCTTCCACACTCCCAAGTTACTGTTTCAAGCCAAGCGGCCTCGCAGGCTGCCTCTGGTTGCAGCACCTGACAGGACCTGCGCCATCAGCACCACAGCACGCGAGATGCTGAGGGCGAGGCGCAGCTCTGCCTTGGTGAC
>VZTQ01012888.1:46725-80835 GCA_013400755.1 Pelecanoides urinatrix | reverse complement strand
CGAGCCGAGCCGAGCGGGGCCGGAGCTCGGCCGCCCCCCCCGCCGCGTCCCCGGCCCCTGCGGTCCCCTTTGGTCCCATTCCAGCCCCGCCGGTGGCTCCTTGCGGAATAGCCCCGGCAGATGTAGAGACAGGTCCCTGCTGCAAACAGCCGGGGTTTATGCAAATCGTGTTGCAACGCGGGCAGATTTGCCCCGACAAGCTGCTCGATAGGTAAATGCTCCCTCCTGCTTCCTCGGGGCCAGCCCGCGCTCCCGCTGCCTGCAGGCCGAGCAAAACCCCGGGTTAGCAAAGGCAGGCAAAGCCTGGACCAGAGGGGTCGATGCCGTAGAGAAGCTGGTTCCTCAGAGGGTTTTCCAGCTTGTGCTTGGCTGCTGTTACTCTGAGGTTAAAAACATTAAAACTCCGGTCCTGGCCGTTTTTTACTTCCCCCCACCATCAGAGGCGGATATAAAATGGTAATTGAGCCCCAGAGCTCTGAAACTCGTGCTCGGTGCTCCCCGAGATAATTTCTGACCCGTACAGGGTGTAAGGCGGTACCGACCTGCTGCCCCTCACCACGTTAAAGACCGGGCTTTGGCCTAAGAGCTGTCAGGACAACATCGCTCCAGCCCCGGCGCACTCAGCACCCAGCTGGAAAGCAGAGGAGACCTGCGAGCTGAAACTGGAAAGGGAGGGAAATGGAGCAGAGAGCAGGGGACAGTGGGTTGTGTCAGGTGCAAGGGCAATCCTGCAGTCACCGAGGAGTTGCTGAGCATGCACCACTGCTGTTTAAGCCAAGCCTAAGCTGTAGGAAGCTTTAGGCAGAAGGAACGTGTGAATGCAAAGCCACAAGCTTCGGGCACATCGGCAAAGGTGCTCTATGTATTTTTATGTTCTGTATGAGCTGCACTTCCAGCAGCCGGTGCTTGGACACAGCGTATGGTGACGCTGAAGTCGCCTGATGGATGGACACGGCAGAGCGCGGTCAGGGGTGCTAGCAGCGTCTCCTGCCATGGTGGCCCCTCCTGCGCTGGCGGTGGCCAGCCCGGAGGGTGCCCACACAGGCTGCGCGCCGGGTGTGCACCACGTGGGAGGCTGGAGTCTCTGGCACACGTCTCTTGCACCACTTTGATCCCGACGTGATGCAGGTGGCTCTGATTCAGCCGGTGGAGCCTTATTAGCCCCGGCTTTTAGAGGAGGCTAGAGCCGACAGGAAGCATCTATCAACCACCAGTATCTGCCCCCTGACCATTCGCTAAATCCACCCTTACAGACTGTACGTAACTGCAGGAATTGAATCAACATTTCACAATGTGCAAAAATTTTAGGTCTCTGACTTCTGATTAATCATTCCTAAACAATTTAATGAAGGTAGTTGCAAATTTGCTTCCCTGAGGCCATGTACCAGAGCCCAACTTAAGAGCAAGGGAACTCTCCCAGTTACAGGAATACATTTGCATTCATCTTCCTTGTGGTTACCCTGAAACAATCATTTTTTCTTGTCTCTGGCCATGTCTGAAACCGCACTGTGTACTCAACAGTAACACATACACAGAGGCTAGATTCAGATCAGAGATAATATCCTTAGTCAGTACTTAAGTAGGTGCTTTCCCAACTCTTCTTTCCCTTGGAATCTACTCCAGTCAGCATGAATTTAGCATTGTTTGTGTGCTTTTGCTTCCAGGCTAAAGTCTATTGCACCAAAAAGTATGGCCACAGATGTGCTTTTTATAGGAAATAACCCACGTAAGATCCACAAAGCTGGATCTTTTGATTTATGCAAAGCAGTGACAGCAACTGCATACTGCCTGTTTTGATTTGGTAAAAAGAGAAGCCAGCACAGAGAGAGGGTCTGTTGGCTTCTCCACCCTAAAAGTCAAAAGGGGTCATTTGCCGGCCACACCCCAAAACTCCTAGTGGGTACTTTTGATTTTTTTTTTTTTTTTTTTGGTATTTGCATTTGCAAACTGCTTTGAAGAGAAAGTTTGCTTCAATTGTTTGGCATTGCAAGGGCTGTTGTGGAGGCTGCGGCTTCTGAGGATCTGAAGATTTCCAGAACAAAGCCTCTGCCAGGATCACTGGTGCACCGAGCCCTTCGCTACCACATGCGAGGCAGGAGACACGAAGGGTCCCCTTCACAGGGAGAGGGGCTGGAAGAGCAGAGCTGTCCTGCAGTGCTGCCTCCTCTGCCTGCTGGTGAGAAAGGCTCCGACGGCTTCCCAGTTCGAAAGCAGAAAACCAGCTCTCACTTAATTGGTGTGATTTGAAAGTGTATTGACCCCTTCCACTACTCAGCACAGAGGAGCAGGTATTGCGGTTCAATTCCTTGTGCAAACAAGCCCGGAGTGTCTTCAGGGACAGTCACGCCTCTGCTCTGCTGTCCCCTGGACCTCCTGCTGCGCGGCTGCTGCTGCGGCTGCTGCTGCACCGCCTTGGCGGTGGTTTCCAGGAACCAGCTGCCGTCCTGCTTCCTCCAAACACGCCTGAAGGTCTCTGCCCTCTCCGCTCACCCAGGGTGTCAAATCCAGTGGGATGTCGGTAAAGCCGCTGCCCGGGGAACAGTACCCTGCAGAAAAGCAGGACCGCAACAGCCCGCTGCCATCGAGTGTGGAGCAGAGAGTTGTCCTGGAGTGGGGAGTGCTGGAGCAGCTGCACAACAGAGAATCAGTCTGAGGGGAGGGAAGGGAGCCATATTCAGAGGAGCCTAAATAGCACCAAGTCTACCTGAAACGTGCCAATAACTATTTCATGGATTTCATAAGGGGTGCTGAGCACCTCCACGGCGTTTTGCAGAAGTGCTTTCCGACTTGCCCACTCTGCTTCCACGGTGGCAACAAACACCGCTTAGTTTTGGGAAAAGCATCTTGCACAGCTGAGATTCTGTGTGGTGCACCAGAGGTCAGGCCCTCGTCTCACAGCCGTCTGACTCTCTTTCTGCTGGGCTGGTGGGGTTGGATGGCCGCATCGTCCCCGGGACGGGCCGTCTGCTGGGCTGCCGAGCGGTCCTGTGGGCGCGGATATCTCGCAGCGGGACGGCTGCATCGCAGCCGTCCCGCTGCGAGATATCCGCGCCCACAGGAAGGAGGTGGAAATCCCCTCTGCAGCGCACGCAGGCACGGGGCCTTTCCTGAGGAGGAACGTGTGAGAGCGAGGGGGAGGCAGCGGGCAGGCAAGGCCAGGTGCTAGACCACAGGATGTGCCCAACCGCTCCAGGCTGGGTATCACGGGCAGCCAGCAGCGTGTCTCATGCTGCTGAAGGGTTGTCTTTCTGAGTCGGGGCTCCTAGTACGCAAAAAAGGAACGAAAGCTTCCAGGGCAGCAGTGACGGCGAGGCAGCAGGATAGGAGGAGGATCTGTGATAGCAGGAGCCCTGTCGCGGGGATGGGCTCAGTCCCTCCCAGTTCTCCGTCTCCTTCCAGTTCTCTGCTGACTCAGTGTAAAGCAGTGCTTTCCTCCAGTCTGGTTCCTTGCTCATGAACAAGTCTCGTAAAATCCTGACATCACATTTTTCTAGGGATTTTTCTAGGGATTACCACTCCCATATCCCAGACTTTAAAGGAAGAGCTCGTCCTCTGGCAAAGCCTTTCATCTCCCACTCGTACATTTAACGCAGTCAAAATAGGTGGTATTCAAGGATCTTATTATCTGCTGGCGGGGAAGAAGCTGGCCTCGTGCCAGTTCCTTGGGAAGAGATGCCAACGCTACAGAACTATTGCTAACCAGCCTCAATCAGGAGCCTTGTCAGCAAAGTGGCCATGGACCTGGCTTGCCTACCTACGGAAGCTCAAGGCAGCTAACTTGCTTTTAAAAATGGGCTAATTAAACCTCATTTATAAATGCCTATATGGGACCACTTATGTTAATTAAGGACAATTTAAATGGCCTTATTTAGTAGCATTAGGGATTAAATGAAACTGAATTGAGGCCACTTTAATTCTGAATGAAAGTTTTATGCAGAATTCTAATGCTCTTTAATCGACTTTACATTTAGTTACTTCAATTTAACTTCGTTAAGAGTCCTGTGTAGACAGCCCCGAGCAATGAGGGGCAGGTACCTGCACCTGCTTAGAGCTTGAGCTCATGGCTACAGCCTCTCTGGGAGGGGTCAGGGCTGGGGCTGGCTGGCTGGGGATCTGTGCATTCCTGACAGCTTTGGCATCCTAAGTCCCCTGTTCATCTGCGGAGTGACCTAATGGCGCGTCTCACTGCACTTACCAACATATGCTCCTGGGTGATGCGGACAATACCAGGTAGATTAACCGAATCCTCCCATCACCTGCGACGCAGGGATTCAGAAGGCTGGCAGAGCTGCATCTGAATTTTCTTTTACAGTGAGCAGTACAATTTATTACACAGTACTCAGCACATCCAGGAACTAAAGGAAAAAACAAGTGATGATTTATGCCCTTTCTTTGGAAGAGGGTCACCATGCCTCATGAGGAAAGCCGAGCAATAATGCTGGAAGGAAAGCTTAGCAACATCCCGTTATATCAGTTTGCTTTTACAGCCGCAACCACTCACATTTATGGAGATGCTGACTGAGAGACCATCTGCTTCTCTTGCTTGCTTCAATAAAGACGTCTCTGATGGCAGCATCATAGCCGGTTGCAGAGTGAGAACCCATCAGCTGACGCATCGCTCCGGTTTGGAAGCATGCCAAAGCAGGCCGGCTCCGCTCCTGTGCACACACATCGGGCAAGAGCTCTTGGCCTCCCAACCCTGGTGCTATGTGCCGTAGTGACTTAAGGGGAGAAAAGGTAGCTCAAGTCTTCTCAGAAAAAAGGAAAATGTAGCAAGGGAGAACTAGAGGAGAAGCTAAACAAGGATTTGTAGAACTTACTGATTTGCGTTTTGAGCCTGTATGCCCACAGTACCTGTCACATTGCTAGCTGTCTTCCCAGTGCTGCCTTCATCCACGAGCATGGGATCCCTTTGCAGCTGCAGACAAACAGACTGATTTTTCTCTCTCTTGAACTTCTTTCCTGGCTTTTAAGGAGATCCTCATAAGGTCTCTGCAGAGTAACTTACTCTCTGTGTAGCCCGAGGGCTCCGTGCAGAGTAGACCTGTTTTGGAGGCAATCGCTGGCTCTGGAGGAGAGCGCACACTCCCGAGGGACCATGCCAGAATAATTTATCTGGCTGTCACTGCAACTGCCTGTGTATCTGACTAGACACGGCCTTAGGTACTACTCTGAGTAAGCAGCCTTGATCTCTACCTTTGGTCTTAGTGAATGATGGCATTAAGTTATAGGAGGACAGGCTTATTTCTTCAGTGACAGATGGATCAGGCACACCCTGACTATTTTTTTCTCTTGCGCTTCCGTCAAGGAAAAGAGCCATCCTTTCAAGGTCTTTTTGACTATAAATCTGTTATTGTTGAGGGTTGAAGGGACAGAGACAGCAGAAGCCTCACCATCACGCGGGCTGTCCCAGCTGCAGCACACGGTGCTGCACGAGCGCGTGAGGTCTTGGCTGACCAGCCAGGGATGGTGAGACAGGTACCCTGCAAGGGGCTGCGAAATGAATCCTCCCTGTCTGTCCCACCCCAGGGCTGTGCAGCTCGGCGTGCGTCTCCTGAAGTCTTCCATGAGAGGTAAAACTGCACACCAGCAAGGCACTGACAAACCACGGCTGGTGTCAGACAGCTCCCGAGAAACCCTGTCACCGACCATCCTGGCAGCAAGGAAGGGGCTTGGCTGAGCCTGGGAAAGAGGTTCCCCCACATCCCTGCGCCAAAGCCAGGGAGGGTCGTTCCCACTGCCCCTGCCCAGGATGCATCAGTGACTCAATATCGGGATGACTCCTCTCTGCCGTGATCACCTCATCCCGGCAGACGTGTTTAAGAGAAGTACCCAGAGCATTTGCACTCAGGTAGCACTCTCTCCTTTCCGAAGCAGCGCTCCTGGCTTACTGGGTAACCTCAGGTTTACCACAGCAGAGTCAAAAACAGAAAGAACCAACAGACTCAACTAATAAATAATGATGGGGAAAACCAAGCAGTTATGCGAGTGTCTGTGACAGCAGCTATTTACCTTCCCAGTCATGGCCCCTCTGCCGGAAAATACCAGTTGTCCCCTTCTCCAGAAACATCCATGCCTGCTCCGCCTGAGTTTTGTTTAGATGCAGCATCTGTAGCCACAGATTTGCTGTACTGTGACATGCCTGGGAGCGTTTACTACTTCAGAGCTGAAAGAATAATATAAGTTGAACAAACATTTCATGATATTAACATAAGATGTTTAAATAGACAGTCACAGAATATTTTATCCCACCCAGAGCAATGTGAAGAGCAGAGGATTTATGCCTATTGCTGAGCAAATACCTCTTGAGAAGTCACATTCATCTGGGAAGCAGTTTTTGTTCTAAGGAGCTGAAAGCAGAGCACGCCCGAGAGAAGCAAGCCAAGGGCAGCAGTGCCGGGACCTCTCCTGCTCTTCCCCTCCACGGACGGCAGAAGATCCTACAGAGACCTCACCTCGGGGCGGGAGATGCAGAGCTCACCGTGCCTACGCTCTGGGCACGCAGAGGGGAGATGGCACAGCTACACCCCCGGAGCCCCAGCCTCCAGCGGAGCTGGCGAGGGATGCCCCTCGCTCTGCAGGGAGAAGGGAGACGTGTGTGCTCTTTCCCTGTGCCTTGCATGAGTTTGGGCAGAGGACAAAGCCTCCAAACCACCCAGGGCTGAGATCCCTGCAGGTCCCGAGGGAGAGCCCCCGGTGCCCGCTGCAGCCTCGTGGCAGCGTGTCCATCACGTGCCTCCAGCGTGCGGGCGCGTGGTGCCGCCGGGCCCCAGCCCAGCACGTGGGCTGGGAGCGAGCTGGGTCAGCAAGGCTGGCTTCGCAGCAAGGCGCTGAGGCAGCACAGTGGCTCATAGCTGTTAGTCATCTGTAGGCACGTCTCCGGGATGATGGAGACACGTAGAAAACCGGGTGTCAAACACTTCCTGAGCAAAGGGACACACATCCCCGTGCTGTCTGCTCTGTGCTTTGTTGTTGCGTTTCCAGCCCTGAGAGCAGGAACATCTCCGTGAGTCACGGGGACGTGCTCTCACCTGGCAGCTCTGGGTGCTCGCAGCAGGAGGGAGCAGCGGAGGGGCCATCCCAGCCCGGGCCATCAGCTCCCCCAGCCGAGGACGCGGGTGCCAGCAGCCGCTCTCCAACAGGCCAGTCGCGAGCTGCTTCACAGGCTGGTGGTGCCAGCGGGCAGCGGGAGCGTTAGGAGGAAGAAGACTGTCCACCTGGGAATAACTTCCAGATGTTCCCAGGCTGGAGGTCTGCTCTGGGCACCCAGAGGTCAGGGAAGGACATCCCCAGTCCTTCTCTCACGACCCCACTGAAGTTTACAAACCCAAGGGGTTAACTCCTCCACAGCAGCTTTGGGACCTCTTGTGCTAAATGGGCTCATCGTGAGCCCCTCGGGACACAGGCTGGGTCTCCCCAGCGCTCCTGTTAAAACTGTGCGGAGTGGGGTTCCCGGCTCTGCCACGCACCGAGCTGAGCGCACATTGCCAGCCAGGAAACTCTCATTTCCTCCTTCTCCGGGCCAGGACGGCGGGGTCAGCGTGGACCCCAGACACGAGAGCCCGGCGTCACGGTCGGGGCTGTGCCGCTGCCTGCCTGCCTGCGCAATGTGGGACAGCACTGGCTGCCCCAAAGCCCTCCCACGAGACGGATGTGTGTCACCCGGGCAGAAAGACAAACAGACTGCACAGTCTCCCCTCACGGCTCCCATGATGTCAGTGGCAGCGGGAGCCGCTCCGTTTGCCGATCTGATATGACTCAGCCTGTGTCAGCGTGGCAGCCGGGGAGCCGGCAGGCAGGGGCCAAGAGGTGGTTTCCTACCTGCTCGGGCTAAACGTAGAGAAGGTGTTAACTGGCCCACGGATCAGTAGCAAAGCTCGTTCCTAACGCTTGGCGGATGGCCACGAGCGTGGACAAGGACTGAGCTGTCTGGTATCGGAGGACAGCTCCCTATTTTGCACACCTTGCAGCAGTTGTGCAAGGCACACAATGCAGGATTGCAAACAGGGCTGGCCTCTCCCTCCACTTAGGCTGCTATTAGAGCAGCCTGTCTCCGTGGGGCAAGACCGTGCTTTCGCTACCTTTGGCTGGGGATTTCCCCAGCGCGAGGAGTGCCGTGCTGGTGTGGAGCTGGAGCAGCCTCCGGCTGCACCGGGCTCTGGCTGCTCCTGGGGAGCTGCGGGTTTCTGTAGCATCCGGGGCACGGGGAGCTCCCCCTGGCACAGCACCGCGCTCAGGATGCTGCGGCCAGTGGCTTGGGCCCCTGCCACCTCCTGCGCTGCCCAGCCCCAATCCGGGTCTGTTCAGTCCTGCTGGTGTGCCGCAGCGGGAGAGCACAGCCAGGCCCCAGCCTGTCTTTCCACTTTTACACAACAGTGTACAAAAGGAGTGATGCATTTATTGCAAAACAGCATCTGGAGCAGAAGGCTCAAGAGACACAATATTCAGGAACCACACGTGGGATCTGAGGTCTGTTTGTCAGACTATTTCAGTTAAGACCTCGCAAGTCTTCGGCAATGTCCTCCCAACCCACACGCCTGATTCACATCTGACATCAAGTAAAGAGGGCAAGGAAGTGATTGCACTTCTAGCTTTGTTCTTTTGGACAAACTACCCCCTTCTAATAATTAGATTTGTTTCCACCAAGAGGACTGAACAAGGTTTTACAATTTAGTCCAAACTTTCTAACTGATTGTTGCCAGCTTTGTGGAATGAGCATTTGGGATGAAAAGGACAATATGATACAGAAAGTAGGTTATTGAGAAGCTAAGGCCTGGTTAATGCCATCTTCCAGTCATGCTGGTAAACGCGTCTTGCATTTCTGGGTTTGTCTGTCCAATCTTATGTGCAAAAATGGAAATATTTCCTTTGGTTTATGATTTTGAATTCTCTGTACAGTAAATACCAACAACTTCTGATTGCTTACAGCAGAAGGTAAATCTGGTGTGCCTCTCCCAAGTCCCTGTTTGCTATCATCCTGCCTACTTGCAGACTTGACAGAGCAGCACATCCTTCTCTTCCTTCTTGATCTATGCACAGTGTTTCTGTGAAGGGTAGAAAGTTGGCTGTTTACCAGTGATAACTGCATTTTGGTAGAAAAGGTGTTTTCATGAACGTAGAAGACTGGCTTTTGGTTTCCATTTAGGTTTGCTTTAGCAGTGATTCTGCTCATTAATGTGCTGTTGAAATGAAGGGAAAAACCTGTGCATGCAACAGCTCCTTAAGAAATATTAACCGTATTAACCCAGTAGTCTGTTCTAACTTCTTGCTTGGGTAAGACTCCAGCTTCCTCAGGCAAACACCTAAGGAGGCATCGTGCCTTGCCAGCAGTCTCAATTGCTGGGTCATTGCAGGCTTTGGGTGCTCCCACACAGCAACGACCCAGCTGTGGATCCAGCTGAGGGGGCAGCTCTGCCTGCAGGAGCCGCCCCAAGGCTTCCCCGAAGGACGCGGGTGCGCGATGGGGAGCTGTAGCTCGGGCAGCGTTGGGGGGGGAGGCAGCAAAGGGTGCGGGAAGGAAGGAGGATTCCAGAGAGAAAGTGGCAAACCCCGCCCGGACAATCCTGTCCCGTAAGGGTGCTGGCCCGAGAGAGCCAAAGGGGAGGGAAGGGCAGAAGGCCCATATCCAGCCCCAGTCCCGCCCGGAGCCGGCCCCGGAGCGCGGGGGCTCGGGCGGGCCCCGCTCCGCCCCGCGGCCNAGAGGTCCGAGCCGGTGCTGCAGGCCCGGGCAGCTTTCCCGGCGCTTCGCCGGAGCCGCGGGGGGCCCGGCGGGTGCGGGGGGCCGCTGCCGGGGCGCGGGGGTCCCCGCACGGCCGGGCGCCGGCGGGGTACAGGACCCATTGTGAGAGGCTCATCTCTGGTCTTGCTACGGCCAGCAGCCCAGGTCTGTGAAACCCGGCCTGAAATCCCCAAAGAAACGCCTGCAAGCGTTTTTGGAGGGAGCAGCGTGGAGCAGATCCCTTCCCGCTGCGGACCCCGCAGTGCTGGCCCAGCGCTGCGCAGCGTCCCCGCCGCAGGTCAGCCCCCGCGCTCCCACCGAACCGTCGAGGGCAGGACACAGGCCGATGTGAAGACTTCCGAGCTATGCTTAGTGCAAAGCTGCAAGTGCTAATCCATTTAGCATGACTATAAAAAAATCCATGCTAATAACCTGTTGCAGCTTAAGGCATTTAGACAATTCTCTATCTTTCTGTAATTCTTTGTAATAATAATTAAATGACCTTTAAAATGGCAGTGGGTGGAAAAATTCAGTAAAGCTGAATAGCAATCCAGCAACTGGTAAAGAATATTGAAACTCAAGAAGAAAAAAACTCACTTTGATGCTAAGTGATGGGGAAAATAAAAAAAATGAGGCTATTAGGTGTGAAGCTGGAAGTTGGTTCTTCGTTAGCACTGATTTCCAGGTCCTGTTGGGCAGAATAAATATGGGAGCACTAAAAACCCAACAGATCAGTGAACAAGCCGCGGTGCACAGGACCCTCGACTGGCCTCAGCCCCCTTTGTCCAGTTCTCTATACCCAGCGCTCAGAACATCTGCGCCAGAGCCAGGGACAGCAGAGCAGGCGATGGCAGGGAGCTTTGCCATTACCAGTGGCCAGGCTGGGACGGCCAAGGGCTTAGGTCCTTCTGAAGGTCCTGCCTGAGAAGCTGGTTAAATCGCCTGCCGGGACTGAAAAGCCAGGGCTGGAGAGGAAGGTGCTGGTCCCTCTGCCCCGAACCCACTTGCCAAGCAGCAAACGTCCCCTCTGCCCTTCTCGCTGTGGGCACGGATTTCGCCCTCACCTGTGCATTGCCAGAGCAGCTTCGGCACTGATCTGAGGCCGTGGCGATGGTTTCATGGTGCTGGCCCTCAGCAGGGCTCACGAGTGCCCTCACACCGGGGCAAAGGGACCAGTCGCCCTTCGTCAGCACCCCTGCTTGCCAGGAGGGGACAGCACGGCCAGGGACTCGGCCGGAGACATGCACGGCCAGAGACACAGTGGCCCCGTGGGTGCTTGGCAGGGGGTCCCCCGAGCGAAGCAGCGGGTGGGTGGCGGAGGCCAGGCCAGGCAGAGCCTGCGCCGTCCTGGGAGAGGAGCTATCGCCGCGCAGCGCTGCCGGCGCCAGCCCAGCCTCCTCGCCTATCGGCACTTTGCAGCCTTGCGTTGGATTTGATCCCCTACAATACATGGGATTTATCTCTCTCACTTTCATGTGCCTTTAAGGAAACACCACTTTTTATCTCATTTCTGCCGCTTTTTATCATCACAAAGAGTTTTTAATAAAATGAGAAAGCGTCTGTTTTTGCAGGCCGGAGCGGCGTGGGTAATTTCAATATAAAACAAACAAGGCAGCTTTCAAAATTAAAATTTTATGTGTGGCATTTTCTCATTTAACGGAATGCACAAAGACGGGCAAAACCAATTAACAGGAGGTTGAGACTCAGCACTCGGCAAAATTAAACAACGGGACTCTGCAAAAGGAATGATTTGTTCAAAGGCAGCCAGAAAAAGGGACAAAGAGGAGGAGAGGAAGCAACGCTGCTCTCAAAAATTCACCACCACTTAAAAAAATAAATGCAAACAAATCTGCATCCTACCTCACGTTCCTCAGACGGGCTTCACAGCCCCAAAGACCAGGCGGAAACACTGGGGAATGGCAAGGATAACGTCTGGGAACGTCAGCTTCAGGGGAAAGCTTGGAAAGTCCTAAGTCGGAGCTCGGATACTGCCAGCAGCAGGAGAGGTTGGCTCCCAAAACGTACCTGCCCCAGGCTGGCGGCTCGCAAGGGGTGCAGGGATCCTCCGGAGACCCTTCAGGAAGGTGCTGCCTGTTTCCCCAGATTTCCCTCTGCTTCCAAATCCCCTCCCACCAAGAAAAAAAATCAGTTCCAGCAAAAGTTAAGCTGGAGACAAAAAGGAGACAAAGGTGAGAGGAAGGCGGCAGCCGAGCAGGAGCAGTAGGGCAGCGATGCTGCCACCCGCCCCGTGCATTGCCTGGGCAACTGCGCTGCTCCTGCGCCGGGCCGTGATTAGCGGTGCGGTTAGTAACACCGTGGGGGGCTCCAGATGAACCATCTTAAAAGAGAGGAAGAGGTGGAATTAAGGCTAATCACTCATTATCAACCCGGGGGCTGTGCCTGCAGAGTTCAAGATTTACAGTCCCTGGGAACAAGCCAGAGTGGGACTCTGATTGCTGCAATCACTGCAAAATGGGGATGGGGCTTATTTGCCTGCTTTGCACATGATTTGTGGGGTGAAGTGCTGAATTCTTTAAGGTGGCAAGATGTCTGGATGTATTTAACCAGTGATTTAGCCCTGCTGGGCCAGAGCAGGGGCTGCGAGTCCTGCCTTGCAGCATCACACAAGTGAGTGAATGGAGCGTTTACATCAGGCATGCCACCCTTTGCTGGAGCACCAGGGATCACAGGGGGAGAGAGTCCCTCTGCCTGGTGACTAAAATATGGGGCAGCGTTATTTACTGTGCTTCCAGCTCTGGTTTCCACAGAGCGACCGACAGAGGAGACAAAAGTCACTTGTTAACGAGGGGCAGCAGCAGCCCCAGGCAGGAGCTTGCTCCTTGCAGGTAGCAGCTCTCGGCTCCATGTCTTGAAAGAAGGGGCGATTCCTAGGAGGAAGAGCTCGGGAAGGGATGTGTTGAGGAGCCGTTTGGGGAACCCACAGCAGCCTGGGCAGAAAGAGGTCAGGAGCACGTTACACCCGCTAATGTGAGAGACAGAGCTAACGTAGCACTGTGTCAGCCCAAAGCTATTTATGACTGACAGTCTGGTGGTGCCAAATGAAAGGGGGGAGCCCCAGGCCTGGGTGTGGAGGGGGACACCAGCTCGCAGCCAGCCTGCTCGCTGGCCGGTCTGGCAGGGCAAGCCCCTGGCAGAGCTGCGGGCAGCTGGGGAATCGCCCGAGGGCACTGGCAGCCGCCGGGGCAGCCTGGCCATGGGAGCAGCCAGAGAGCGGCACGGGGCTCCCAGGCATGCCGGGACTTGGGCACAGAGGGGGAACCCTCCTGTGTCTGGGAAATGAAACTTCGCTGAAAGGAACAAGAGAGTAAGCCTGTGGAAAGAGAGGAACAAGCTGCCAAGCCAGGTAATCCATCTCAGGAGTGTAGGCGTCAAGATGATTCATGTCTTCCAATTTACTCCCAGCTCAAATCTAAAGTAAATCAGCCCAGACTGTTCCCCGCCCCGTGCGGCGGGACAGAACGCTGGAGTGCGGAGGAACGTGCCACCCATCCATCTCGCTGGTGTCGCAGCTCCCAATTTTAATGCTTGTCCTGCGTAATTAGAGCCCAACTGTTTGTTGGTAGGTGAAGGAAGGAGAGGAGGTGCCCTAGGAAGGGAGATGGGATGTGAAAGGGGATGATGAGAATGGATTTTTTTTTAATATGCTGTTCAGTTGCTTTTCTGCAGCAATTCCTTTCACGTGAGAATAGCCCAGGAAGAACATTATCAATATTAGTTCCCACCTGTAATAAGAAAGTTGTCCAAAGTCTTAATTACCTTTTTAAACTACTTACAATTCTCCTGCCTCCTTCCCGTGGCCTTTCTGCCATCCCTCCGCCAGCAGCCCGGTGCCAGCCCCCGGTGCCGCAGCGGGAGCAGAAGGGCGGCAGGGTTGCAGCTCGGTCTGCTCGGGGCACCCCTCCACGGAGCCGCTGGCGGGGGGCCGGACGGCACCTGCGCCCCGGCACCCCCTGCTCTCGCCCCGGGGCTCTCCTGCAGGTGGGGGACTGACACCCCGCAGGGCTCCGTGCGGGCAGAGGGGTGGGAGCCCCGTCCCTGCAGCTCCCCCTGCTCTCGCCTCCGCGGGTGCCTCTGCTCCGTGTCCAAAGAGCCCACAGAAAGGAGCGTCCACGGTCTCGTTCCACACCAGCCGCTGCGGAGGCGATGCCCTGGGGTGAGGGAATGCAGCCCCCGGAGCACTGCCCGGGCGCGGGAGGCCTGGGCCCCGGCGCAGCCCCAGCCCTGCTCCCCGCACCCCGCGTTTGCCCTGGCGCGGGGTGCGCGGGTGCTGGCGGGCCCCTGGGTGACACGGGGTGCAGGACAGGCCGCGGCGGGAGGGCACGAGCAGAGAAGTGACGCGGGGGAAGCCGGTGCCGCCATCTCGGTGTCCCGTCGTCGTGCGGCCCCGGGTGGAGATGCCCCGCTTTGGTGAGAGGCCATAAATCCACCCAGGGACTTCTGGAAGGGAGAAGCTGCAAAACAAAGCAGGAAGGCTGCTCCCCGGCTGGTTCCTTATATTGGCATCTCACACCTCGTTACAGCTAATTACTGACAAAGGGCTCAGGCAATATTTCGAAGGCAAGCTATGAGGTGCCCCAATCCCACCTTCAGTGGAAGCAGTCTGGTTGGGTTAATTTTTGCTTATAATCAGTTCGAGGGCAATTTCATTTTCAAGTTATTGATTTGAATTTCATAATGTTTGAGAAACACTGGAAAAAAGATTTTATCTCTTTAAGGAAAAATGTTGAAAGAATGTGTGCCTTGGCCTCAAGGCTTTTAAAAATAAACTGGCAATTTTGGGCTAAATATGAGCTGACTGTAAGATTGGTAATTTTGCAGTATGCCAAATGTAAAATGGGGGAGGCAGAGACCCCCGTGAGGCTCACGTGCACCCAGAATTTCCCAGGTCTGTGGCAGGTGACAAGAAGCTTTTGCCATCTTGCTGCAGAAAGTTGAGGAAAGACAAGCAACGGAAGAGGGTTTGGGGGATGCGAGGGAGGTTCAGCTTCATCTCCTGGACTCACCTCCACTCTTGAGTCATTTAAATATAAAAGTTGCGGGTCTGACTGTTCCTCACTGGCACGCAGCGCCAGCGTTCCGAGGCCAGTCGGGCGGCTCCCGTGCTCATTTTCTGGCTATCGGGAGTAATCGCGGCTGCACGGTTTCGGGCACGAGTGGCAATCAGCCACGATTGTCTGCACGGAGCGCAGGCTGGAGGGGTCGGAGCCGCCAGCCCTGCGGCAGCTGCCGATGAGCAGCGGCCGTGGCAGCGGAGCCGGACCGGACCAGCGTGGGACTGAGGGTGACCAGCCCGGCACAGCCTGCGCGCGGGCAGCGGAGCGGGAGGCAGAGCTCGCCCCGGCCCCCCGGCCCCGGGAGCACAACCCCCAAAGTCACGGGCCACCGCCCGGCAGCGCTCCCCTGCCCGCGGGGCTGGCCCGGGCCCGAGGCGCCGGGGAGAGGGGCTGTGGCCCCCGGCCTCGCGGGCGCCGGGGGGAACCCTGCGCTGCAGCTGCCGGGCGAAGCGGGTTGCGGCTCCGCTGCGACTCTGCCCAGTGCTGCAGCCTGGGGGAGCTCAGCTGATTAGCTTTACCGAGGATGCGCGTAATTAAAAGGATTGGCTGGCAGTCCTGGAAACAGTGACAAAGAGCAGTAGGTCTGCTAATGAGCCAGACACACTTTAAACACTAATTCACTTTATGATGAGAGCGCTGTTGCTGTTCAGATTAAGTATTTATCTACGTGTTTAATACGAATCAATAAATGAATAACAGTTCGATGGAAGTGACATCTGTGGAACTCCGCAGTCATTTGTAACTCATGTTTTAATGTCTTTTCTAATAAGCAGTATTAGCTCTGCACAGCTCAGGCCGTGCTCTGAAAACAATGAACCCGAGCAGACCATCCTGAAGAGCTTCCCTCGGCGTGCCGGCCCGGGGAGCACGTCCGCTATTGCTTTCCAAGTTCCCTCCTTTCCCTGTGGCAGGAGCAAGCCAAGAGGGCCGGGAAGCAGCCTGCCAGCGAGAGCAGGAGGCGAAGCCAAGCTCCGGTGAGGTCTCAGCTGAGTGTTGACATGGGTTGGGAACCGTTTTGACTTGTTCTCTACCAACTCTGCTCTTTGCAGGAGCTGGAAGAGTTATCCCTAAAGCCTTATTTTCATTTTGTTTCTATTATTTTGAGCCAGTGGAAGTTCTTGGAAAATGGGACTTGCCTGCCTGGATAAGGTGGGACTCTGCAGAGCCCAGTCGCACGTCGCAGGCAAGGCCAGCTTCTGGGTGGGAAAATGCAAGAGAGAGTCCAGGAGTTTCAAAACCAGGGAAGGGAAGGACCCCAGGGTGCCATCTCACCCCTCTCCCTGTGCCAGGCCCTGTCCACCCCGGCTCTGACAGATGTTTTTAGGGCAGTTCCTAAAAGGATCCATGACAGAGCTTTGAGCCCCTATTGCTTAGCGTCCTGCAGACATGGTTTCTGGAGCTGTGCCTCCAAAGTGTCCTAGAAAGGGTCCCCAGAAGAAATCATTTCCAGAAGGGCTGGCCTTTATGTACTCCAGCCATGTTTAATTTGCTGAATATTTCATGTTGTTGTGTTTGGTAGCTCTTCTAACTCTTCAAAAGTGAGAAGGCAAACTTTTACATCTATTGTCTTGGGCCATTTTGCATCTGTTACCCCATGGCTGCAGTCCCAGTGCTGGAGGCACCATATGGCTCGCATTGTTATTAGAAAAGCAGCACACACGCAAAGAGCAGCAGGACTGAAAAAAATGGTCTGGAATTAAAATTCACCTTGTTGCTAACTGCAGACTAAATGACTAAGCCAGAGGGATTGGGTATCTCATTGCAGTGGTTAGAGCGGTGTTTATTTCTCTTCTGAAGGAGCCTGAAGTATTTCTGTATTATGTCTGATTTAAAAACATGGGAGTCACTTCCACTCCAAGTGCAGCACAACGCTTCCTCCTATTGCTAATGAGAGCTGCACAAATACGAGAGTGGTAAAACAGGCCCTAAATAGTACTTGAATTTTTCATGATATGGGAAATAAGAGAGTCCCCCAAGGGAGCTGCCTCTGTTAAGGACTGGCATGGTGGAAAGAATCCGTTCATGCAGCAAACCTGCCATTAGATAGCTGCCCGGGTGAGCCGCCCGTCATCCCCAGCTGAACACGCCTCAGCCCTGCGTAACAGGGCTGCAGACAGGGGCCTCCCGGACTCCAGCTCTGATTCCATTAGCAACAAACGTGCATGGCAGAATAAAACACGTCCAGCCTCTGCGCTGCCGCTGTCCTCAGGCACAGCCCCTTCCCTGGGAGGAGCGCAAGCCCCATCCCAGGAGCAGGCACCCCCCGCTGCCGGAGCCGCAGCGCGGCGAGGGCTGGTCCAAACTCCCACCCGCTCCCCTGGCACCGCGCGGCAGCACCACGCAGGAGAGACCTGCGAGGGGCTGCGAGAGCTGCTTTCTGACCCAGTGAGCACAAACAACCTGCGTGCACGCAGGTCTGTGACCCGTGCACCAAGACGGCTGTGCCCGAATTTTGGTTTCCCCTGGGTGCCGTTCGGGAGGGGAGCAGGAAGGAGGCAGAAATGCTTTTGTGATGTACCCTCGCTCTGTGGCGGGTACGGACAGGTAGTTTTCCATCTCTGCAGCGAGGAGACAGGCAGCAGGCTGCCGGCACAGCTCAGTGTATGCTCGGGTGAAAGTTACAGCCCAGACCTCTCGTCAGAGGTAATTGCATCCTCCTGGCCCAGCCCGTCCATGGTGCTCGCCTTTGTGCGCAGGGTGCACGTTTCTCTATGCTTTGGGTTGAATGCTTGAGTAGACCTGGGTTTGACAACCATATGGCATCAGTTGGAGGATATTTCCCGCTAATGAGATCTCTGAGGGTTTCTGCTTTCACCTTTCTCCGCTCTCCTCCGTATTTATAACGGCTGGCACTGCCATCAGCATCTCCTGCTGCCACGCAGCTCTCAGGCGCTCGCAGGGGGAATTTGCTGCAGAACTTGCTCTGCAAGCTGAAATTTGGCATTAAAGGGTCTTCCTTCCTCTTTCAAGTTAAGAGCAGATTAGAAACATGGCAGTTTTGGGGAAGGAGCACAGGAGTGAACAAACTCCCGAAGTGTGCTGTCGCTCCCCGCGCTGGGCCAAGCAGATCCCAGGATCAAGTGGATCCCTTCCCGCACCGCCCTGGCCCTGCGCTCTCCCGACCGCTCCCCAGCGCGTCCAGGCTGAGACGTCCTGAACTTGCGTAAAACGCAGAAACGCGGGCAGGTGAGCCCGGACCTCACCAACCCCCCAGGACTGCAGAGCTCTGTGCAAGCAGCATCAGAACCTGCCACAATCTTCCTCGCCAAACCCCGGACGGGGCGTTTGAAGGCTGCCGGCCCCTCTGCCCCTCGGCCCCCGGGAGGGCAGCGCTGCCCAGTCCTCGGGGCAGGGACATTTGCTTGGCTGTAGGTGAGAGAAGGCCTTTAGCAATACAGCTGCCAACACCAGATGTTTCTAGAAATAGGAAATTTTCTCCAGGAGCTGTGCTGGCAATGTTATCTGCTCTTTCTGAAGAAAGAAAATACCGCTGCCTCCCCTGTGCCCTTTTGATGGTACCCACGTCCCAGCGGTCCCCCCGCGGCACGGAGGGACCTCTTCGTCTCCTCCCCTAGCCAGGCTCTCTCTGGACAGGACAGGGCAGGACTCGGACTTCAGCTCTGATTTCCTCCGCTCCGTTTTATCCCTCTGCATGAAGGTTTTTTCCAAGACTCAGCCATCTTTGATCTCAGAATATTGATGTAAATATTGTATGATCCTGCCTCAGCCTCCAGGAAACCCAGATGTTCAGTTGATTAGATCGTAACATTGAGTTCAAGAACTCTGAAAAGCACATGAAATAATAAACTTGTTCCAGTGTGAAGCTTCTCTGTTCAGGATCAAATTCAGGGTTAATTTGTTATTCTTGACAGCTATTGCAGGAGACAGAGCAGTTATGTAAACTAATTGCAGGGTGGATTCTGCATGAGCTGAAGTCAACAGGTCACATACAATTAATATTCAAATCAATCTGACACAGAAAGGAGTAACAGGCTTCTCATATCTGTGGACTCTGTGCAACCAGTGAGAAGGACTGAAACATCTCACAGGAGGAACTGGGAGGATTTGAGGACTGAAGGAGGGAAGCTGAGGTGACATCTAACTGCAGCCGCTGTACACGTGCATCCCTTCACAGCCAACAAGACATTCTGCTGAACACCATCACTTCTGCTGGCCAAGACAGCTGGAGCTTGCTCCGAGTACCTTATGCATAAGCCCGGCTTATATTTCAAAAGCAGAGAACGCAGCTTCATTTTTATCTCTAGAAAAGACAATTAATCATTTTTGGTGTTAGGAGAATGATGTTTTTCCTCCCCAGCACTCTTGTTAAAGGACAGTAGCAAAAGCTGTCTCTTACCTCGATGGGCAGCAGTGAGGTTTAACCCTTCCCATGAAGGAGGGGTCCTAAGGCAAAGGGAAGTGGAAAAAATTAGGTATTAAGAGTTACAGTCATTTTTTTTAAAGCCCAGCCAGGGACGACTGTCTTCAGGCTTTTCACAGTCAGACGCAGTGAAATTACTTGTCTGCACTTTTGAAGAGCAAGGAGGTGTCTTCGTTCGACTTCAGCTGTTGGCAGCAGCGACCTTGCTCTGCGCTGTCCTTCGCTCGTGGCTCTGCGCCGTGCAAGGCGCTGCCTCACTCCGGTGCCCTCCCAGTGATTACGGTGATTAGAGAACCAAAATGAAAGATGCCAGCTCGCAGCGCAGGGCAGCTCTGTGGCTCTGCTGGACACGGGCAGCAGTCTGCGGGAGCGTGACCTCGCAGGGTGTTTATGGCTCCTTACGCCTGCATTTGGAGATAGCAGGATGAGGAATAGCATGCTTAATTGTGGCAGCAGTGACAATCTAAATTATATCATGTCTGACTGGTTATGCCGGCTTTTCTAATTGCCAGGGAGCACCGGCGCGGTGCCGAGACAGGCAGCAGTCCGGGCTGGCCTCCGCAGCGGCCGTTGCCTGGCTCACGCGAAGGGGCAGCCAGCGCTCCATTTGCCGCCTGCTCAGTGCTGAGGACGGGCTCGCCGGGGCAGCGCTGATGGTTTCTGTGTCCCGGCCCTGGGCAGCTGCAGCGCTTGGCAGCGCCTGGGGTGCTGCTGGTTCGGCAGCCCGCAGCAGCGCGTCGGCGGGCTGAGCGGTGCCAGTGCAGGGACCCCCCTTCCCCGCACTGCGAGGGCGATAAGAGGAGCCGCCCCGGCTGAGGAACGAGGGGCGATGGGGCCGTTACGATGCCGAGCTGCCTCCCAGCACGGGCACGGTGTCCGGACGGGGAGATCGAGGTCTGGGGCTGCACGTGGCCGGGTCAGGGCAGCAGCGGTGGAGCTGGAGTGGGGCTGGACCCCAGCGCAGTGCTCGGCATCCCCGGCCAGCCGGGATCTCTGGGTGGAAAGCTGAGCAAGGCTGAGCCCAAGTTTTCCTACAGTTCCTCATGCTGTTGTTTAGATAAGTTTAAATGAGCTGTGATTAAGCTAATTTCGAGCTAATTAACTCAGAAAGATATCCTCCACTTTTTAAAATTCTAAGTGGTTGTTCATTAGGAGCGAGCGAATGGGTAAAGGCTGCATCACTGCAGCACAAGGAGCTAAATGCAGAATGAGCAGCACAGTCATTACTGAAATATGAATATTTGTTATCTAATTAAATGGCATAATTAATGAACTGTTACTGTACTGCTGCCGTGGGGATGTGTGCCCTCGTGCAAGCAGGCAGGGGTGAGCAGGGGATTCGGCTCCTGACCCCCCGCTGCCCTCCCGGCCGCTCGGCGCAGGGTCGGCGCTGCCGGACGAGCCGGGGCTCGGCCCCGCTGCGGTGGTGCGAGCTCTGGGGGAGGAGGCGGCGCTCGGGGACCAGCCCTGGGAGCCGTCTAGCCTGGCCCTTGGTACACCCGCCCAGGGCACGGACCAGGGGCCTGCCTGGAAATATTCCCTGCCTAGAGGCTGGCCCGTGCCCAGGGCAGGAGGCCATGTGCACCCTTCCCGCATCAGTCTGCTCAAAAACCAGGATGGAAAAACCCGCATCAGCCGTGCTTCTGCGTCGGCTGCAATGCAGCTGCATCCCAGCACTGCCAGGGCGATGAAAAATGGATGAAAACAAGATTGGGAGAGGAAGGGGTCTCCATCCGGGGAGACAGCCCTGTCTGTGGGCTGAGAGCAATGAGTCTGGTTGTGTCGTTGCCGAGATCTAATGGCTTTTGCGGTTCAGTTTCTGGCTCACTGGAGCATCACTTGATTGAATGCACAGAGGAAGGGCTGGGCAATCCCCGAACTGTCTTGGCCTTCATTTCAGGCTGAGCGAGCACATCAGAGCAGAGCAGCACAGAGCCGCGGCAGCGTCCCTGCCTGCAGCAGCTGCCTGGGCAGGCTCCTTGGTGAACATGGTCTGGAGGAGCCAGCACCCTTCGCCCAGCCCTCCTGCACCCCGATGGTCTCCATCTGCCATTGACAAATCCTGTTGAAAACGTGAAGGAGCTCTGGCTGTGCCTGGCCGAGCCGTCAGCCCTGCTCCCGTCGCACAGAGCCCGAAGCCACAGCGGTGTGTCGGCAGGGGGATTTCACGAGCAGCAGCAGATCCTCAAGTAGGTGACCTTTGCATTAAAAAAACACAAAGCCATAACACAGAGCATCACTGGGTGCAGCAAAGATCTCAGCTGTGTATCATCATAACTCATGAGTTTTCCTTTCCTGCCCGGGTCATTCTGCATTGAATGGAAACCAGAGAACTCTTTGCTTTATTCTTATGTCCTTCTCTCCACAGCTTTTGTTCCTTCAAGTGAAAAACCTGAAAATCCCCGAGAAGGTCATGAAATACAGTTACAGTGGAGTGAGAGGCATTAGATTGAAGGATTGATCCCGGCAGCAAAGCCATTTCCCTCTGTTGTGCACATATAAATAAATCTCCGCAGACAGGCTCTCGGCACAGGGAGGGGGCAGAGCACTCTGCGGCGTGTCCCCGGGCTGCTGGAGTTGGCCGTGTCCTCAGCGTGCTCCTCTCGCCCCTCGAGAAGGGCTGGAGGGACCGCGGTGCTCCTGGCAGGAGCACGGTGGCCCTGGCGGGCTCTGCGGCACCAAGCATCCCACCATCGGGTGCCTGGGCCTCTCTCCGGCGTCTTTTGCAACCTGCGGCGTTGGACCGGGCACGAAGCCACGCGCCGCCCCGGCTGCCGGAGGCAGAGTGACCCCCCGTGCAAAGCCTCAGCCCCCGGCAGCGTGGGCTGGGAGGAGGCTCCTTCAGGGCTGCTGCAGTTCAAGAAAGGGCTTTTGAAAAGAGACCTGATAGTTCACATCTGATTCATGCATAAATGAGTAAAGGTAATTAGAGACGCTGTCTCCCTGGTGCTCTGAGCTCTCCTAAGCGCTCCTACTCCAGCTGCTCCGCGGCAGCGGGTGAAGGTGCTGCACTGGGGATGTTCTTCTGCTAGGGAGCACCACAAGAATCTCTCCAGGATTCAATACTGCGAAGCCAAGTGAACAAGCGACATGGAAACAACCTGGCCTTGGGATCCTTATAGAAATTCTGCCCTGAGTTTTGCCACACCAGACAGAGAGACCCTCTGGGTCCCCAGGAACCTCCGTTTCCTTGCCCCGTCTGGTCTGATTCAGGGACACGTGCTTCTTCACTAATGCCAGGGCTTACATCCCCCTCTTCCCCCCAGCTCTCGTAAGCACGGCCCCTTGCAGCCCTCCTGCAGGAAACGTGGTGGCCCAGCTTTGGGTTTCCCACTGCCCTGATCCTTCCAGCACCCCGCAGTGATATTATTGAAATTTCACAGTCAACAGTTTCAGAAATTATTTCTGAAGTTTCCACTGCTCTTGGAGTTGTAATAATTTATTCACACATTTTTCCCCAGGGAGCAGGGGAGCGGGAGCCACCGTCCCTGTCGCAGCTCCTTCCTCTGGTGTCTTCAGGTTGCAACAGACTTTTTTTCTTGATAGGTGCAAATAATAATAACACTATCCAGAACCTGCCCCTCTTCTGCTCCTGTCAGGGAGACAAGAACACCTACCACTGAAGCTCTGACAGCAGGGTTCCTTCCTCCCTCGCCAGCCGGCTCACAATGCACGGCCGGGCTGGAGTGACACAGCTCCCATGCTCGGGCTGCTAAGCTCAGTTTAAATGGAACACCACAGCAAAACGTCTTTCCAAAGGGGATGACAATCAATGCTAAAAGCTGTTTTGCCTAATAACGCAATGATATGTTCTAGCGGGAGAGAAGACGCTATTTTGAATGCAATCCGATACAAACTGTTCCTCTCTAGCCCTGCTCTCCTCCAAACCTGCTCTGACTAATCCCATCTGAGCCGCTCGGTTTGAACAGCTAACTGCTCAGGTCAGGGGCTGTTCTGTACGTGAGAGCTCTCTTACAAGGCTGTGTAGTTTGATGCTAATTTGAGGTAATGAATTGAACTTAAAAGTCATAATCTCCAGTTCTGTGATCTCTCCTCTGTGGCTTCAGAGATTTACGAAAGGTTTAGCGCAAACTAATTGTTTGTGAGAGCTTGCTCTTGTGATGAGTAGTGATGAAGGGAAACACCGCATGATTATTTCATAACTCTCAGAAATGCAAAGAGATTTTTTTCTCCTCTTGCCTTCTTTAAAGGAAAGTAGAAGCAAAGTTGTTGGGGAAGAGCAGAAAAAACATTTAGGAGCTGGCATTGCGCCCCAGCTTCCCCTGCAGACGCAGTGAGGGTTGCACATTGCTGATGCTCCCATGCTGCTGCTGCACTCTTGCTTAGCCGTGCGCCGGTGCGGCCTCGGTGCCCCCGCCCCGGCATCTGCCAGACGATGACCAAGCCGAGGGTCTTGCTGCCTACAGGACGGCTGCGATCTTTGCTGCCGCTCCTGTGGAGGAACAGCCTGTCTGAGCTTCTGCTCTTCTCAAAGACGTGGAGACTTCAGCCGGGGCAGGGACGCCCCTGCTCGGCTCCGCGCGGGCAGGGTGCCGGCAGCTCTCCGCTCCCTTCTTCTGGAGGGTCTTCTTCTCCTGGCGTCTCTGTACTTTAGTTCAGCCTCCTCCCGTGTGACACTGTTCTCCTCTGACGTTTCAGGGTTTCGGGTAGGCAGAGGTGGATGAAAGGGACTCAGACGCCGGCAGGTCCCAGCCCAGCCCCTCTTCAGCCTGGTGCCGCCAGGTCCCCTCAGCCGATGCCGTTAGCTGGGCCGGGCGCGTGCGGATGCCAGGGGACGGGGCAGGGGAGGCAGTGGATCAGACAAACACGTGCTATCGCAGAGAAAAATACCCTCTTTCTGGGTTATGAAGACTGAATTCTCCCAAGGGAGCCTCTCCGCTACAAAGGAGAACGCGGGGAACTGGACGGGTTTGCCTGAGCACGAGGAGGGCCTTAAGCTGAGATTAACGATGCCGCTGCCATTACCCAGCTCAGGACCTCGCTGCCACCCCGGGACCCTGACATGGCGGGCGCTGCTGGAGATGCGCTACCGGCCCCGGCCGAATCCACGACCTGATCTCAAAGGGGACCAACTCAGATGCGTAAAATGAAAGAGGTGCCTCGCTGGGCAGGGATGGGATTATTGCTGGCATTTAAACGATGGGCTCTTTTGGCACCCTATGAAGTGCAAAGATCTGGCGCTACAGATCTGGGAGAAAAAGCTCTTCACTTGAATGCAGTTCATAATAATAATGGCAACATATGGCAAGTGACATTTCAAAGAATCGAAATCTCACCAAGGTACAGGTAGGCTTCCTAAATGTAAAATATTCAGCCTGCTGCATTACAGAATGTGAGAGAGACAGAAAATCCAGCACTGACAATGCTGGGAGTTAGAAGAGAGTCCCTGGAAAATGACTTAGTAAATGATACCAAAGTTCACAAATTTAAGGGTCTTAAGAGCGCACTTTCCCCACAGCTGAACATTTCCTTTAAGTCTCATCATCTTGTAACAAATTGAAGGCAAACAGGCATTCATCAAAAGGGAGTATTCTCAATTGTTATAGCAAATTGACTTTAGATTATTGCTGGAGATTGAGCATGTCATGAGGAAGGAGGGCGGCGGCGCGGGGGCCGTGGGCGCCCGCTCCCCGAGCAGAGTGCGTGCGCGAGCGGGGAGGACGCTCACCCACGCGGGAAGGACGGGCTAAAACACCCGATGGCTGTATCAGAGCCATCGCTGTGACACCTCTGCATCACTCACCGGCTCCCCTCGCACCCCCCTTTCCTCCCTGGGAGAACTGCAACCCTGCCCGGTCCCCGAGAGTGGCGGCTCCGAGAGCCGAGCCCCGTCCTGGGACGCGTGGCAGTTCAGGGAGGCAGAGGCCCAGCCACCAGCGACAGAGCTGATTCCTCCTTCACGTGCCAGGGCCTCCCCACCGCGCTCCTCCTCGCCGCTCCGTCCCCCAGCACACAACGTCTGCCATGGCAGGGATGTGTCCTGCACCCCCCAGCGAGAGGGGACGCGGGAGAGGAGCTGGCTGCTGCCTGGCAGCGCAGTTTGCACCGTCTATGTTGTTTCACCACAATCTCATGCAAGCTGCTTAATTAAAGTAAAAACATCAGTTATTGAGGAAAAAGACAACAAAAATTGCCTCTGAAGCATAGAAATGAAACAATTTTGAGATAATTATTTGAAGGTTCAGCGGCAGCAAGCGATGCTAACAGGCGCACGAGGCGCACGGAGCCCCTCTCCGTTAACAACCCTCTCCCGAAGTCTGAGCTCGGGAATATTGCATCTGGGCTGCGAGAGCTGCCGGGATAGCAGGGAGCATCTGGCACAGCGCGGCAGGCGCGAGGGGCAGCGGCCGCTGCTGGGAGGCACCAGCTCTGCGCCAAGCAGGCGCCCGGCAGCGGCGCAGACCCTTGCCTGGCCGCCCGCACCGGCCGCTCTCTCCAGCAAGCACGCAGAATTAAGTGTTTCAATGAATTTCCAAGCACAGGGGAAACCAACCCCAAACTCAAGCTGTGCATTTTTCCTCTTTCTTGACTTTCCTTGATTTATTGGCAATTTCTGTCCCAAGCCTCATCTCCGTGTCTGTCGCAGAAAGCTGCCTGCCTGCGCGGAGGAGCAGCGAGCAGGCACCAACCGATTGCTGAGGAGACACCAGCGAGGCACCGAGGGACCAAGGGACCGCCGAGCTGCTGGCGTGC
The DNA here is from genome assembly GCA_013400755.1 of Pelecanoides urinatrix. NCBI lineage: Eukaryota > Metazoa > Chordata > Aves > Procellariiformes > Procellariidae > Pelecanoides > Pelecanoides urinatrix. Next base: position 54,947 of record VZTQ01012888.1, on the reverse strand, counting down.
GAGAGGAGCGGGGGCACTCCGGGCCCCTGGGACGACGCCGGCATCGCTGCTTTGCTTTGATTTCTCCTCTGACTCAGCCATGGAGTGTCTGGGGCTGTTGCTGCTCCCGAGGTGTTAGGAAGGGCTCTGCAGAGCCAGACGAGTCTCCGGCATTGCTCTGTTCGTGCGGCTAATTCGGGGTGGAGCAAGGTGGGGGGAGGGCATCTGTGCCCCCTCGCTCTCCACCCTGCCTCTGGCCCTCAGTCGCCACGGCGTTACTCCAACGTAAATCGATTGCCAGGGAGGAATTATTTATACTGGCAACTAGAACGCTTCAATTTTGATTACGCAGGCAGTAAAAATGTCTAAACTGGCTTCTGCAGTTTTGACTCTTGAAGCTATTAATGGCCGTTCAGGAGGCGCGTTGCAGCCCGAGCCCCACTCCTCAGCATGTAACCCCCAGCCCCTTTCCTCCCCCGGTCCCCGGGGTCATCACAGCCCCGTCCCCCAGGCAGGACCAGGACAGTCCTTCAGCGTCCTGCAGAGCCGCTCAGGCGCTCGGTCTGGACACCAGCCGCAGCTCGTGTCGGTGTGCCAGTCCCCGCCGGCGGAGCACGTCCTCGCTGCGGTCCGAGGACGCGGTCATTAACACACAGGTTCTCAACACCTACCTTACGTTTTAGTAAATTGTTTTAGGAAGGGCTCCGGGGGCGCATGCAGAAGGAAAAAAGTGCTTTGGGATGAAAGTGTAGGAAATGTTTGATTGGACAGTATCTTTCAAAGAATTGTTGGGAAACATTGCTTTTTGTGGTTCCTGGTAATGGAGAAAATGTTTGGGCCTCCTTCCCCCGGCAGTGAGGGGCCGAGCCCGAGCCGCCCGCCCCGCGGCCCCCGGGATTGCCCGGCAGGGCCCACCTCCTGCTCCGGGGACCCGGAGGTGTCTGGCTGTCTGTCTGTCCATCTAGCTCGCTGTCTCTACTCCTTGTCAGCTTTATGTTTGTTAATGTGGTTGAGCAAATCAATAGTGGTTTTTTTTATTTTTACCATTATAAAACAGCCGAGATATGAGTGGGTGAAAAATGACAGATGAGCGGAAACAAATCCTCCAGAATCATAAAAAGATACTAGAGGGAAAAAAAAAGACTTTTTACTGTGATTGTGCAGAAAATCAATAAAGCACCACTACGAGGCGGTGCTGCAGATAACAAGCAGATTATATCAGTTTTCACGGAACATATTGTTTGGCAGGCAGAATGCTCTCACAGGCTGTAATGGTGCATCGTAAAGTTTACGTTAGTGTTGTTGGCTAGGAGGTTTAAATAAAACCTAAATGCTGACATTTTTGATAGTTATTATTTATTCAATAGCCTGAGATGTCAAACCTTGTTGTCTTCAGTTCTCTAAGCAGGAGAAGCTCCAGGCAGAGGCAGGTGATCCTTACTTGGGTGATGGATCGCCATTTCATCCCCCACTTCAGCACAATCCCAGGGGAATATTCTCCCAGAAACGGGCTCGAGGGCAGCCACAGGGACACTCTCCCTTTTGACACAGAAAACCCCATGCAGAAATGTCTACCCGTGCCCTCAGACGTGCACCCGCTGGAGGCTGCGCCGGCTGGAGCCCCCCGGGAGCATCCCCCGGGGCGAGCAGGGTGCCAGCAGCGGGTGCTCCATCCCCGCGCCGGAGCTGCCGCCGCTTGCCGGCCCAGGCACCCCGCAACTCCGTCTTGTAGCCGCTGTGGGAGGTCAGACAGGCCGAACAGTAACGGGACGGGATAATTACTGCAGGACTCCATGGTTCACCCCGCAAATCAAGCTGATCGATGCCATGCCGATGAGAGAGGAGAAATAAGTTCACTACGAGCAGCTAACCTTCCCTCCCCACCCCTACATCATCCGGGACACCAGATCAATAGAAGAAATATTATTGGTGCTTAAAGTCAAACGGTTTCAATCTACCCATCTGAAACGCTATTATTTTTTTCTCCACAGGACATGTTTTTAATGGGCCCGTTGCCAATTGCAGGCAGTTGCAGAGCGCTCACTCTTATGCTAATTGCAAAGCTAATTGTTCTTATTGCAAAACCCATTATATAGTATAGTTATATTGCAGTTAACGAGATGTTTGGATTAAATGGCTCACTAAAAGTCAATAAAAAGAAATTTGCTTGACTATTCCTTTAATTTTTCAGATGCAGTGTTAATACACTGTTAATTCTCCCTACAGGCCTGGATTCATTAAACTGCTTAAAGCAGGACTAATATATATATATTGTGCAAAGGCATTAAAGCAGAACGCCACAGCAGTAAGCACAAGCTATCAATGGGACGTTTTACAACACAGATGCCAAATGGGCGTGCAGTTGCCCAGCAGAGCTGGCCCAAATGACGGCACCCGGGAACCCGGTTTCCGGGCAGCGCAGCGCGGCATCACGCGCACACGGTCGCGTCGGGTCAGGTCGTCTCGTGCTCCGACTGCAATCACCCTTCAATAAGGGGAGAGGTTGCAGCAGAGGGTGCGCCAGCCTCGCAGGGACTCGCTGCTCGGGGCAGCGGCGGGGGCACGGGGGGGCCCAGCGCCCTGCTCCGCACCTCGGGCCGGCAGCGGCCCCCCGGCCAGCCCCCAGGCAGCGCTGGCCGGGCAGCGAGCAGAGCGCGGCCACTTCAACGGCGACGGCACTCTCCGTCCCGGAGGCTGATCCGGCTCGGGCGCAGCCGCAGCACGGCTTCGTGCGCACCCCCATCGGCTCCACAGCGAGCGCTGCCTGCCTTACCGTGACTACCGTTTTATTGCGGCTTACTTGCATTTCGCCTGCAATTTCTGAAAGCAGATTGTCAGCCTTTCGGGACACAACAAAGCGCAGCAGGAGCAATATGAATATACGTCCCTTCCAAAATTAGATGGAAGAGCTCGTAGCGCTTTTAGAAAGAATCCCAAGCATCTGAACTCTGAGCAGAAAAGCTTCGTTTCACCTGTAATGAACTATAAAGAATGAATAAATGCCTTTTATACTAACTTGTCTTGCAAAAAACCCTTCCTACTTCATTTGTCTCACTGTTGTGTGCACTCCATGGGATGCTGCCCTCGGCTTTTCACCTGCTACTTGAACACAGAGCTGGAGCCGCTCAGAGAACAGTCAGTCCTCGTGTCCAGTTTTGGGGGGATTCAGGACAGACGGGCAGCGATGGGTGAGGGATTTCTGCACACAGAGCGTTTTCAAGGGCAAATGCAAAACCATCTGGTGAATACTGAGAATATTTAAATAGAAGTGAATGTGTAAAGGAAATCCTTTAGTCTCACTTCCCACTTTGCCTGGCAGAGGCTCCTGACATGCTGCCAAGCAAGATATGACAGAGAATTACGGCTTTAAATATGAACAGAGGAGTGAGAAGCTGAAAAGCAGAATAAAGGGCAGCCACAGACTCCTATTGCCTGAAACGAGGCTGTTCCTAGCGACCTGATGGCTTAATTAGCTAACCCGAGCACAAAGAGAAACAGGAGAAATGAAGGATGCTGGTATACTGGTTCTGTTTCCCAAAAGGTATTACTGCTGTTTGTTAAAAGCCCAGATGCCACGCGCTAGCTGAGGCACCGGGGCTGCATTGCGCATGGCAGGCTGCGAGGTCCCCCGAGCACGCGCTGCCACCGGTGGGGCACCGAGGCTCCCGCTGCCACCCCCCGGCTCCCACCGCGGCCCTCGCGCTTCTCAGGGTGTTTCAGGGCTCCTTTGTTCTAGGACAGACTTACTGTAGTTCTGCAAATGTGTTCTTAAAAAATAATGACGCTAATCCACAGCGCTGCAGCCCACTATGCAGCGAGGTACAACGTGCAGCACGTACTTCAAAGCGTGCAGCAGAATAAACAAGATGACAAGGAACCATGAAAGGCACAACACGAAATGAGACTTAATGAGAGTTCAGAGCCATTACCTAGATCAAAGTTAGACAGGACACAGGCATATTCAGCAATCGGCCGTAAGAGCTGAGAGCGAAGAGCAGAGCTCGCCCGTGCCCCTGCGCCCGCCGGCGAAGGTGAGCCGAGCTGCGTGGCACCTCTGCCGGCTGGGGACGCCGGGCCCCCGCTAACCGCGCGCACCCACCCGCGGTGCAGCCGGACGCGGGGCTGGGGACGCGGCGGCAGTGGAGGGGCCGGCGCCGGGCAGGCAGGGCTTTCTGCACTCGTCTGCAGCCCGGGAAGCAAGGGCTGGGGAGCTGCTTCGAAAAATTCGGGGTGGCCAAACGGATCCAGCAAAGGCTGCAGGAGCGGGGGCACACGTCTGCAGGGAAAGGTGCAAAGAGAAAGGTACAGCGAGGCTCGTGTCGTGTTTGACCTGGCGCCAAGCGCGGCAGTGCCGTGCGGCGGGCGCGGGGAGGCGAGGCAGGGACCCCCTGCCTCCCCTGCGTGCCACCAAAGCCACCAAGGCCCAGGTCCTGCATGGTCCCAGCCAGAGCGGGGAAGGGAGGGGAGGGGAGGGTGGCTGAGAAGCCCCTTCGCTCCCCCCGCCCCAGCCTGGCCCCGTGCCCTGGCCCCCAGGACTTTCACAGGACGCCCGAGCGGCTCGGAGGGACGGGAGAAGCTGTGCTGTGCGGCCAGGGTGTGAAAAGGCAGGTCTGTAGGTTGTGGGAGCAAATTGCGCTACAATTAAGAATCAAGAAATAACAGCAGGGATCTCCAGTGCATACTTCTGTGAGCACAAAAGAGAAAGAAGGGCAGTGAAGGAGCAGGACAGCTGCTATGAACATGCTCTAAATCGATTTAAACCCCAGAAAAAAGGATCTTGGTGCACCTCGCCCTTCAAATTCATGATGGAAATTGCTGCATGTTGCAAGTCCCTATTGTTTCTCCAAGTTACAGGGCATCATTCGAGAAAGCCAAGCTATGAAAGGCTTCCCACCATGTTTTACATTTTACTCTGGAACTTACTGCAATAACAAGAGAAAGGAAAATAAAAATGCAACTTTAAAATCCCCCAAGGTTACGCTCAGACTCCACTGAAAGCCCTTCCCAAAGCCCCAGTTCGTGTTCCAACTGGGAAAAGACAGGGAGCAATAAATCACGCCGGAAAGGCAAATGGCAGCAATTAAAGTCCTCTCTGGGAGTCTGCCTGTTTCCAGCCCGGCTGGACGCCGGCCAGCCACCCGCTGCCCACCGCCGCGCGCCGGCACGGCTGCTCGGACGTCTCCCGCTGCCGACAGACGGTGCCGCGGTGGGCGAGTCCTCCGGCATTGCCAGGAGCGATGCGGCCCCCAGTAACGCCCTTGAGAAACAGCCGGCAGCTCAGAAACACGGCTCTGAAGAGGCAGGACCCGCGGTGTCCGGTGCACCGACGGATCGCTGCCCTCTCCCGCGAGCACCCGAAATGCCCCGTCCCCGGGGACACACGCCGGCGGGGCTGCCGTGGCCTCGGTGGCACTGGCTGCGGATGCACCAGGCTGCCAGCGGCTCGCTAATCCCACTGCTCCCACAAATCAACTCTTAAAACCATTACTGNCGGGCCAGCCTGCGGGCACCGCGGGGCTTCGCCCGCCCGGGCAGCTCGGGCAGAGCACCAGGGCCAGCAGAGCTGGAAAAGGGCTGGAGCGTCCTGGCCGGAGCAACGTCCTTCGGCGCGCTGCCGCGTTACAGCAGCTGGGTGCCTCCGTGCAAGAGACCTTGCTCCAACCAAGAACCGAGGGAAAACATGGAGTCAAGGAAGCTTTAGAGTTATTTTCAAATTAAATTATAGTGAATAGAACAGGATTAAGCAAATGCCTCTATTACTTTCAAGAACTGGCTTTGCGCTATAACTTTACACTGTTATTAAGAAAATGGGTGAGCTTTGTCAAACCTTCTCTTTTATGAGGCTCTGCTGCAGGACTGGCGGGGCCTTCTCTATCAATCACCCTTACAAAGTGGGTGTTTGGTGGGTTTGAAATACATCCTTGGCAACCTTTGATAGCCCAAGTGTCTCTAGCTTGCCCCCTCGCCCCCGGCACGGCGCTCCAGCCATCCGCCTGAAGCCAAAATGAAATTACCACATTGCTGCAAAGCTCGAAACCCAGCGAGAGAACATAATGAATAATTTAATGCCAGTCCCACCTCAAAACCCGGCTGCGCAGGAAACTATTCTCCCTCTCAATGGGGAGCTGCAGGGAAGTCACATTCAGGCTCAGCCTAAATACAGGAAACAGTTCAAGATGTGGCTTTGCTTCAGCTGCTTCTGCCTCTGTAAGTCCCCGAACCGTGCAGCAATGCTCGTGGGGTTGCACATGCCCGTGTGGTGGATTGACCAAAATACCCGTCCATCAGCCTAGAGAGCAGCGTTAGCGCAGACCCAAAGGCAGGAGGAAAGCTGTGCGATAGCTTAGAGCGCCTGCCTCAGTTATGGCGCTTGCAGTTACACTTTGCATAACAGCTAATTAATTAGTTCATGATGACGAAGTGCTCTGACGGGCTCAGCACCGTGCCGTCGCTGCGGATCAGTCACCGGGATCAGAGCCAGCGGGGCAGGAGCGCAGGGCTGGGGCTGCGCGGGGCGGCCGGCTCCCCCCAGGGCTCCCCGCGGCCGGGGGGCAGTTCTCTTGTCGAGGGACCCAAGCAGCTTCCCACGGGCGAGAAACCTCCACGCCAGCGGGGCTCCGCCGTGCCATTTGCCTTTCCCCGTTCACAGCACCAGTCGTTATCGCCTTGCCAAGAAACAGGTTTCTGTTCCGTAGGACTAATCTTCGGTTTCATTAAGAGCGGGGCTTGATTACTAAATTTTTAACCAGGGGAAGCTCCCTAGTCCATTACTGCTTTCCTCCCATGTTTATTAAAGCAATAACTTTGTTTTTAAAAGGGACATGTTCCCCTTGAGCTCTCTCACACTTTGGTGCCCTGATTAAAAAATATAAATTAGAGATTGAGCAGGTCTAGTTGCTTCAAAGGACCGTAAATTGGGCGGCTCGAAATCCTGGGGAAAGTCAGACCATGAAATGCTCCAAGATGGGTCTGCAGACGATCGCGCGTGAGATGAGGATGAAGGTGTAGGTGGAGCAGCACGCCGAGGCCCTTATTTACAGCTCTGTACACTTAGTGGAAGTTGTGATTAAAATTTCATTACCTCCTTCTTTTGCAGAGAAGGGCTCTGCCGGGTGGCACAGCTCCCGGCCTCCAGAGCCTTTGAGGAGCAGCTGCTCCCGCGTCCCCGGGCCCCGCATCCCCTCCAAGCTCTGCTCCACGTCCGTGCCTTTGGGTTTTGCAGCCCAAATCTGAGGGACCAGGAGCAACTCGGGTGCAGGCGGGGCAGGAGGGCTGGGGGTAACGGGGCGGCCGCAGTGCAGATGTCCCGCAGCGGTATGTGTCAGAGGCAGGCTGCAGGGATAAACCTGGAATAAAGGTTTATTCTAATGTGGTTTCAGCATCCTACAGGGGATTTGTTGCTTTAACTACATTTGAAGTCATCTTGCTTTAATTTCACCTCATCAACAAAAGGTAATCCGTTTCAACAGGCAACACAGGGGATGAGTTAGCCTGATCATCTCTGGAGACCCTGGCTCCTCTCATAGCTCCTGGTCCTGCTTTCTCGGTGGAAGAAAAATGCCACATTTAAGACTGGATGGCTTAGAATCATAGAATCATTTCANGTTCGTGTTCCAACTGGGAAAAGACAGGGAGCAATAAATCACGCCGGAAAGGCAAATGGCAGCAATTAAAGTCCTCTCTGGGAGTCTGCCTGTTTCCAGCCCGGCTGGACGCCGGCCAGCCACCCGCTGCCCACCGCCGCGCGCCGGCACGGCTGCTCGGACGTCTCCCGCTGCCGACAGACGGTGCCGCGGTGGGCGAGTCCTCCGGCATTGCCAGGAGCGATGCGGCCCCCAGTAACGCCCTTGAGAAACAGCCGGCAGCTCAGAAACACGGCTCTGAAGAGGCAGGACCCGCGGTGTCCGGTGCACCGACGGATCGCTGCCCTCTCCCGCGAGCACCCGAAATGCCCCGTCCCCGGGGACACACGCCGGCGGGGCTGCCGTGGCCTCGGTGGCACTGGCTGCGGATGCACCAGGCTGCCAGCGGCTCGCTAATCCCACTGCTCCCACAAATCAACTCTTAAAACCATTACTGCTGCTGAGGAGGAGGAGGAGGAGGAGAATTCTTCCTCAGTAAGGATGCAACCGCACCCCAGGAGACGAGGGCTGTGCCCCGGGCAGGATCCCGGCCAGCCCCTGCGAGCGGCACCGCGTCCCCGTGCCCCGCTCGCCCGCCCAGCGCTCGCCGCGGCTCCCGCC
>VZTQ01012888.1:0-45951 GCA_013400755.1 Pelecanoides urinatrix | reverse complement strand
TGCCAAGAAACAGGTTTCTGTTCCGTAGGACTAATCTTCGGTTTCATTAAGAGCGGGGCTTGATTACTAAATTTTTAACCAGGGGAAGCTCCCTAGTCCATTACTGCTTTCCTCCCATGTTTATTAAAGCAATAACTTTGTTTTTAAAAGGGACATGTTCCCCTTGAGCTCTCTCACACTTTGGTGCCCTGATTAAAAAATATAAATTAGAGATTGAGCAGGTCTAGTTGCTTCAAAGGACCGTAAATTGGGCGGCTCGAAATCCTGGGGAACGTCAGACCATGAAATGCTCCAAGATGGGTCTGCAGACGATAGCGCGTGAGATGAGGATGAAGGTGTAGGTGGAGCAGCACGCCGAGGCCCTTATTTACAGCTCTGTACACTTAGTGGAAGTTGTGATTAAAATTTCATTACCTCCTTCTTTTGCAGAGAAGGGCTCTGCCGGGTGGCACAGCTCCCGGCCTCCAGAGCCTTTGAGGAGCAGCTGCTCCCGCGTCCCCGGGCCCCGCATCCCCTCCAAGCTCTGCTCCACGTCCGTGCCTTTGGGTTTTGCAGCCCAAATCTGAGGGACCAGGAGCAACTTGGGTGCAGGCGGGGCAGGAGGGCTGGGGGTAACGGGGCGGCCGCAGTGCAGATGTCCCGCAGCGGTATGTGTCGGAGGCAGGCTGCAGGGATAAACCTGGAATAAAGGTTTATTCTAATGTGGTTTCAGCATCCTACAGGGGATTTGTTGCTTTAACTACATTTGAAGTCATCTTGCTTTAATTTCACCTCATCAACAAAAGGTAATCCGTTTCAACAGGCAACACAGGGGATGAGTTAGCCTGATCATCTCTGGAGACCCTGGCTCCTCTCATAGCTCCTGGTCCTGCTTTCTCGGTGGAAGAAAAATGCCACATTTAAGACTGGATGGCTTAGAATCATAGAATCATTTCAGTTGGAAAAGACCCTTAAGATCATCGAGCTTCATAATGCAGCTGCTCCACAGTCAGTGTCTTTGGCATGTGGACGTGCTTTCTGCACCTTAACCTGATCACTCTTCCCATCTTCCAAGATTAACAAATGATTTATGAAACAGCAGCAGCCTGCTCTCCACAGCTCCTTAGGAGCTGCAAGTCTTCAGTGCCTCTGCGGACCAGACAGATCTCTATTTTGCTTTCATTTTCAGAAGTGTGGGGAGTTTTGTTTGAATCTGGAAAACGGCGATGTGGAAGCTCTTTTCATGAAGCGGAACCTAAATGTCAGAATCTCTTCCAACAGCCTTTTACTTAATTAAATCGGGCACATGGCGGTGGCCTTGCACGGAGGGTGAACGACACGGACATCCCCACCTACTCTCGTTCAGAGTGCTGCAGGGTTACTTTCATTTTCCCATTATTTTGATGATCCCGTCTTTCCTCTTGGATGGTGTTGGATTCATTCCAATAGCTCCTAGTCGCCTTTTAGACATAGCAAGTTCGTTTTCAGAAGGCAATAGGCCTGAAATACACGGTCCACGTTTGTTCATTATAAACCCTGTAAAGCTCTTTCGATTGCCATGCCACTGTATTAATTTAGTAAAAGAACTCCAGAACCTGGCACTGCCTCTGGGGTGGGACAGGAGGGGACTCGGTTTGCTTGTGCTGCAGTAACAGGAGGTTTTCGAACAGCTAGTAGAAAAGCAAAAATGCCTGCTGAGTGATACTTATCTGATGAATGAAGTCCTCAACAAAATGCAGCTTCAGGTTGATTGAGATTATTCATTATTTGTGATGAATTTAGAAAATAATTTCAGACAAAAGAAGAATATAATTTTGTTAATGTTAAAGATATCAAAATTTTCTAAAGGGAGCATTGCAATTTTTCATTTTGAAATTAAATGATTTTTTCATTTTGAAATTAAATGATTAGGGGCTTTATTTCCTGTATTTACTGAAGAAAGGAAGCCTTGAATGCAAAGAGCATCAAAAGGTTTCATTTCACATTAACCCTAAATTATTTTTAAATTATTTCTCCAGTTCTCCCCTGTAGTGAAATAGCAGGGACTCATTCGCACAGCTTTGTTCTCCCCTTTGTTCCTTCCCGAGCTCTGCAGCGCGCTTCCCGCACGCACCCGAGTCCCGACGACAACGCCGGGCACGACCCGGAGCGCGGTGGTGACGGGGGACACGCACAGCGCTAAACGCTCCCCCGAGCCGAAGGGGACCTCGGGGTCAGCTCTGTGCCCCCAAAGTACCCTCTAGCCTCAGCCTGGCCACTGCTGGCCCTCCGCTCCTGCTAGAAGGGAAAATGTCAGCAGTGATCCACCGAGAGGACTAGAAAGACCCGGGTTAAGGGTGCCTCACCAGTAACAGTCGCGTTGATTTAAATTGTTCCTGATTTGCAGACATGCATTCACACATAAGAGACCTCATACACGAGCAATGAGCGCCTACAAGGATTTCTCAGCTGTGCGATACGTAACATTACCAGTGTGCGTCAAACTGCGTGGAAATAATTCTGCACAATAAAACCTTGTATATTCTGAGGGGTGCAAATCCATCACTGGCATATTTCTTTACTTCTGCTTTATTTCTCACTTTTTAAAAGCTGTGTCATTATTAATTGCTTCTATTTCAACATTGTGAAAGCTTAATGGGTATTTTAAGGCTGGTACTGCTCAGACGTACTAATGCAAGCCTACGCATGGCTGCCCTTTTATTTTTTTTACATCACATGTAACTATTGATTGGCATCATGTGAAACTCATAAATCAGAGTCCTTTCGAACTGACCGAAAGCCGCAGGAGCAGCCCCTCAGCCCGCTGTGCCGGGCGCTGCACAGCCCGAGCCCGGGGCAGCCACCCTCCGCACGGCTGCGGCCGTGGATCAAATCCCAGCTCAGCTGGGAAAGTCCCTTGACTTAAGGACCGCGCTCCCCCTCAGGGGAAGGGCAGCAGGGCACACGGGAGACAGAGCCGACTGCTCCTTTGCCGTGGTGACGGGTTCCCTGAGCTCACACCCAAGACGGAGAAGGCGCATTTTGGCGGATGCGCTGGTGGAGCCGCAGGTTTTTGAGTGCCTGGGATTCCTGCACAGGCTTCAGCAGAGAGCAGCTATTTCTGACAAAGCTCTTCCCACCCATGTCAGGCAGGAGGAACATGTACTTCTGTGTGATTAAAGCATCAAGCCCAGCTGTTCTGGTGGTGAGGGCTGCAGAGTGCTCCTCCATCGCCGGAGAGCGGGTCGTGGCAGGGCTGAAACATCCGTCGCGCTCGCAGACCCCAGCCCCTGTCCTGGCGCAGCATCATCGAGCCTCGCTCTGTCCGGCACCCAGACCTGGACCACGATAGAAAACACGCGCATTCGGTCTCTGCCTGAGCAAGAGGCAATTGGACTCTCATGGCCATGGCCATAAATTGTGCTGTTTGGAAAAAAAAAGAAGAAAAAAAGGAGAGAACAGCTGACACAATTTAATTCCCCGAATCCCCAGCCCTGGAGTCAGAATGAAAATATAATTTTCTTTGTCCTTCACGTCCTGAGCGCGCTCCGCGGGCCGGGGCAGTGGCGAGCCGGGGCTCCAGTGCGGGGGGACGTGCCTGCAGGAGGGGCAGCCAGCGAGCAGTGGGTCATGTTGGTGTCTTTGCATGATTACGTTTTGATGGATAGGCAGATGAGGGATTTATATGAACCCTTTTCTGATCTTAAACTGCTAATTCATGCCCAAGTTCCCCTCTTCTATTTTGTTTCTACAAATTCAGTCAAGTGCTGATGAGATGAAGGTTTAATGTCGAGCAAGAAGGAACGACTGGCTGGACTAAAAACATTTGTCAGAGCGCAAGATTTACAGGGAACACGCAGGAGAAAATGAGTCACATTTGATATTCAGATGCCAGTTGCTTCCCTCTGCTTGAAGCGGATGAAGACCCCCAGCCACAGCCCCGCCGAGCCCGGAGCTCAGCGCTGCGGGGGCACTGGACCTCCCCCATCCCACTCCCCTCCGCCCGAGCCCGGCGGCCGCCGCCTCCCCCCGAGGCACCCGCACCCCGCAGCAGTGCCCGGCGCACGCCCCGGCCCGGGGGAGCCGGACCACAGGCTGCCCACATCCCCTCAGGAAAACATCCCTGTCTCCTCTGCGGACAGCCTGGCTTTCCTTTGTGCTCTGCTGGCTTTTCTGCTCTGGTTTTTTGCATGATTCAGTCTTACACCATCTACAAGTCCGGAAAAATGGAATTTAGTGTTTGGCCACAAATAGATAGTTCTGGCGGTTTTATACAAAATTGTATTTTTTCTGAGGTTCCCATATACATTTGTATATATGCATTCACATACATACACATACGTACACATGAACCCCTCAACCTCCTGGCCTCTTGCAGCCTTACCCAGGGCCAGCGGCGATCACTGCCGCCTCATACATAAACATAATACATACATAATACGTATCTGCCTCCTTCAGCAGAGAGATGTGACCGGACTTCTCTCTGTTATCTTTCTGTTTCCATGGTAATAAAAGTAGCTTCTGATAATGGCTATTTCCTAAGTATAGTGAGGTTTGGTAATTTTAGAAGCATTATAGCACAGACTTCAAATGGTCGGTGCTGCGCGGGGTCATTCTGGCTCGGGCTTTCAACTGCGGGTGGATGCAAGCAGGTCCTCGGAGTCCAGGGGAGGATGGCAGGCTGAGGTTTCTCTGGTTATCATTAGCTTACTCTAGTAAGTCTGTTCCCAGGGTTAAAGCCCCAAGTGATCCACACGACTTTGCTCAGTCTCGGGCACGTTTTGGGACCGGCGCCTTTCGCAGCGGTTGGTGAAACCCTGCAGGAAGCCGTCAGCTCCCTTGTCACCTAAACAAGCCTTGCAACCAGCAGCTGATTTACTTATTAGCATTAAAAAGAAATAATGCCTCACATTTCCCAAAGCCTGTAATACAACCGTGTAAAAGTGATATCCAATTAATGTAGTGTAGGATGAAATCCAGCTCTGCCTGGATCATAAAAATGACTATTGATTTCTGTGCTGCACTCCCGGCTCCCCCAGCACCACACGTTGGCTCCCACATAAGTTGCCAACCGGGCGCCTACGCAGACACCCGACCGCTGTTTTGGCTATCGCTGCCGCAGGAGCCCTTTGCCAGGCCAGGGATTTTCGGCGGGGGAGCACGGGACCAGGACCCCTCTCCCTCCCTCGGGTGCGCGGGGCTGCAGCTCATCCGCCCCCTGCCGCGATGCTGCCAGAGGCTTCACCGCACAGACCCCCCGGTCCCCGGTGAAATAACCCCAGCACGAGGGAATATTCCATTTTTTTCACATTTTCAGTGCCTGGTTTGAAGACGCAGAGGCGATGCAGTTCCTGGAGCAGGCGGCTGCCCCGGCTGCAGCCTCGCTGCGTGGTCAGAGGCTCTTCCCGCGCCGTCCCAGGGACAGCCCCGGGACCTCACCCAGGGGCATCTTAATGAACCGCGCGGCAGCGAGTAATGTCATCAACAGGTCTGTGGAGAATAATTCTGACCTGCAGAATCAAGTTTCCCCTACCCTCAATAAGCCAATCTGTAATATGAAGTGTGAACCTTCTAATTTAGTGTCATATCAAATAATAACTGTCGTGTTTAAAATGTTGCTAATATTAGTCAAACAATCACAGATAAGAGCCAGAGGCTCCTCGTCTCTCTTGCTACCACACACTTGGAATTAATATTTATAAAGCAGGAGGGATTTTTTTTTAAAGGGAATTTTAAGTTGTCCTTCATATTTTCAGACACAGGTTGCAAAATTTGTAGGCTCTCCTTCACCTTCACTCTAAGAGAACTAAGCTTTTCATCTGACATATTGATAGTTTTAGCCTGTAGGGATAGATCTGAAGCAAACCACGGGCAGCGATTGCAGAGAGCTGGGGAGGGGAGGGGAGAGGCCGGCGGCCCCAGGCCGGAGGGCTCGGCTCCCCGGGGGATGCTGTCCCCCCGCCCCGCAGCACAGCCTCGCCGGGGAGCAGGCAGGGTTTGGAAACCGATGGTGGTGTGAGAGCGATGGAGCACCCGCGTCGGTGCTGCTGGCCCAGCACCTGCTGGGAGCCGCACCGGCAGCGCCGGGCACCGGCAGCGCTCGCGGCAGCTCGGCTGTGCAACACCTCACAGCGCCGGGCCGTGGGCTCGGTTTCACAGAGGGCACTGGAAATGCCCCTGGATTTGAGGATGGGAAGATAACTTTTGGAGCACTGGTTTAAAAAAATAAGAAAACTTTCACCCTTTGGCAAAAGTTTTAATAATTTCCCATTGCTCTATGTGGAATCTTTACAATTATTTATTCACAATATTCCCGAACATCTCATTGTGAAACTAAAATTAATATATCCCAACAGACTATGGCAGAAACCTTTGCATAAACCTGACAGGATTTTCCCACAGTAATAAGTCCCCAAGGTAAAATAAATTACAGAAGAAAATGTTTCAAAATAACTGTTCCCAATTAAAACTTCACCCAGGGCTTACACTCCACAAGTACTTTTTTTCCAACACAATAAGCATAAAAATGACCCATGCCCAGCCAATGAAAATGAGCCAGTAAATCAAGTGATTTATTCACTCTGCCTATTTAAAACACGGGCCCCAGGACACGGGCCCCTCTCCCCCTTGCCTGCACAATTCGCACTAACGCACGTACATGTTCTTACTGGCAAACTCGCCTGTGCACGAGAGGGCTCGTATGTACATACGTGCACAGGGCACGCGCAAGCAGAGACACGCGTACAGTGACACACCAACACACGCGCCGTCCGGGCATGCAGAGGGACGCACAGACGCGTGTGCACACCAGGAACCTGTTCCCACTGCCACGACAGGACGAGGCTTTGTCTGCAAAACCCTCCTCCCTGAGGAAAGAGCCAGACTGAGCAGCGACATAAACCGTCCGTGCTTCCCGCGGTCCTGTGCAAGCAAAGGGGAAGGAGGGAGATGTGAAGAGTGATGTTTAATCACCTTTTTGTGTCGTCTGGATTTAGGGATGGATAACGCAATGCTTTTCCTTCTCCGAGCGCTCACAAAGCCCAGCCTTCACCAGCTTGTTTTACGTGGAGCAGTGGGACGTGCCTCCCTTGCAGGGCACCCAAAGGTCTATGGCAACCAGGCCAGAAAGAGCCCGTTACAGTGGCCACCCCCTTCAGCCCCGCACGGCGAGGCCCGCGAACGTCACCCCGCGATTGTCACGTTAAGGTTGTGACTTCTCCCTGTGCCGCGGCGTAGAATCATAGAATCACAGAGTCACTAAGGTTGGGAAAGACCTCTAGGATCATCGAGTCCAACCGTCAACCCCCCCATGCCCACTAAACCATGGCCCCAAGCGCCTCATCTCCACGTCTTTTAAAGCCCTCCAGGGATGGGGACTCCACCACTGCCCAGGGCAGCCGGTGCCAAGGCCTGACCACTCTGACAGGAAAGAAATGTCGCCTCATGTCCAGCCTAAACCTCGCCTGGCACAACTCGAGGCCGCAGGCAGGCTGCCCGGGAGAAAGGCGAGGGCGGCCGCTCCGATCCGGACCAGCCCCCGGGTCCAGCAGGACGCGGCACAACCCGCCCGGGCTGCTGCCCGCCCGGCAGCGCCGCACCGTCTGCCCGCTGCCCGGCACGGGGCTCGCCGGGGGTGCCCGCGCCGGAGCTCAGCCCCCCGGTGACGCAGAGGGGACCTGGGGACGCCTGCACAGCACCTGCCCCAGCAACGGCAGCGCAGCACCCAGCACTGCACCAGCCCCCTCCCCGAGGAGGGCGGAGGGGAACAGCCCAACACCGACCGCTCCTAACGATGGCAGAGCGGGAACCGCACGCCCCGCTCCGCACGAGCTGCCGAGCTGGGACGGCCAAACTCCCTTCCGTCATTTCTCACTTCATTATTCCCTTGCATTTTTTAATTAATATCAATAAAAGATACATTAGAATTGCAGAAATCATGGAAATGTCAAACATCTCTCACTCGCTTTGGTAAGAACTTTGTTAAGTACCAAATGCAAATGTGCAGCTGGTGCCTTTGACATTTTGGTTCCTCTGCTGGCACAGGCTAATCAATTCAGTTTCTAATTTTAATTTTATCAGCAGCAAATCTGTTAGATTTTTAAGGCGCTGATGTAGGCCAATTAATTTCTAATCAAATTACCTATGTTCCGATAGGTTTTGCCTGCGCTCTTGGCGGCGCCGAGAATTGCAGTCCCAGGTCTGCAGCCCACGACCTTGCCGGCAGCAGACGGGAGCGACGCCGTGTCCTGCTCCGCGTGGTGAGGACACGTTAATTAACCCATTAGCGGTGGCGAGGGGCAGGGGAGGCCCCCCCTCCTCTCACTTGCTGCAGATGCTCAGCCCCAAAAACGTGCAGCCCCAGCCCGGGCTGTAAACTGCGCTGGGATCTCAGCCCCTCGCGCCGGCTCAGACCTGCCCTCGCCTGCCCTGGGGAAGAGCCGCTCGCGTCCCCCCGAGCCACCCGAACCCGCCGCCGCCGCTGCGCCCCTCGCTCCCCATCGCTTCCGAGCAAGTGCAATCGGTTCTAATGAGGCGAAGAGCAGCGCTTGCCCATGGGATCCACGGTTATCAGCTCAAAAGCGAGGGGTCCTGCCCAGCGTCCCCCTGCCTGGCACCGCCCTGCGCAAGGTCCCTGGGCAGGTCCCTTCCCGCCCAGGACCCGCAGCAGCAAAAACAAAGCCCCGTTTTCTGCCGAAAAGTGGCCTCCGAGCTGCTGTCTGAGGGTCCGAGGACGCGAGCACACGAGCGTGTGCGTGAGGCGCTTGTTGTTTAACTGGGGAAGTTTCTTAATGATAAAAAAATTGAGCTTTTAGAACTGCTAGAATAGAGCGTAGAACTGGAAAAAAAATACAGTTCGTCTCAGTGTCAGCTAATTTGCTATTTAGATGCTGGTTTTAAAAAATGTTAGCAGGAGTTTATATTTATTGCCATTTTAATTTTTTAAGCTTTTTTATTTTTCCCTGCAAGTCTTTTGACGAAGGGTGTTATTAGTGCAGCAATTAACCAACCCGGCTATCAAACTTGTGCAATGCAGCATTAAATAAATCTCAGAACTGATTGCTTTCCAATTTTGAACAGATATGTATATGTCTATGTGTGCGCATATATATATGCAGAAATATCTCTGCCTATGTGTGTCTGCTTGATTGTCAAGTGGGAATGAATCATGACTAAAGCTTGATTTTGCTTGAAGATAACTTTAAAAAGAAACACGCTTAAATATCAACATTATCACTTATAAGAAGTATTTCCTAGAAACAATATTACACGTTGAAAGCAGGGATGGCATGCCAGGACAGACAGAGAGGGGCCAGGGCTCCCGCTCAGGTCACACACGTGGCCACAGGGACCCTGCGCCGGGCTGAGGCCCCTCTGCCCACTCCCACACCCCCTTTCCGACCAGGCCCCGTCCCCCCTGGCTCTGGGAGGCGATTTTCTTACACAAAATGCAGTAATTTCTAGGGAACGTTTCCAGGCCCATTTGCTTGGTGAGTGGTAACAGCAGGAATACAGAGATTTGTCTGATGGGCTAAGCCCAGGCTCGTTATCCGTGCTGAGCACTCGGCCTCCGGCATCCCTTACACGAGAGGCACGAGGTGTTTGCTCTGGAACTGGCGTGTTCCCTGTACCAGCCCCAGCTCCTCCCGGCAGCGACCCCCGGGAAGGGATGCTCTGGGGAAGCGGTGCCCTTCCTGCAGCCGGGCTTTCGAGGAGGAGGACGCCGGGGTGGGGTGACTTGCCCAAAGCTCAGGCAGTTCTCACATCACCCCCCGCTCTCGCCCCGGCACGCTGCGCTCGGCCGTGGTGACGTGTCGAGCGGCGCCGCGTCCCTCTGCGCCGCGACTGGGGCACAGCACCGGGCTGGCACCGCACCGCTCGCCACCCCAAAGCTGCCCGGGGGACTGCTCGGTGTCCGTCGCGCCAAGCCGAGGGGCAGGCAGCCTGCTCCTCGCCCGCCGCGGGGGAGTCCCTGCGCCCAGGGCAGCGTCCGGAGGGAGGCATCGCTGTGCCTTGCCAGGACACCGGAAAATTTGCCTCCAGCATCTCACTGCCTCTTTGTGCCGAGCAAATATCAGTGCGACACATCAAGGAACATGGGTACGGTTAAGCAATCCACAAACAAACGGCGTCTTTCAGGGATGCCCCAGTGCTCCCGGCGGCACGGAGCAGCTGCCAGGGCTGCCCTGCCGGGCTCGAGGAGCCCGCGGTGCTCCCGTCCCCGTGGGCTGGATCCAGCCCCACAGCTGCTTTTCACCAGGGCTGCATTCGGCTGAAGGGCAAGGCGGGAGGGGGAATCAGAGAAAGTCTTACCACAGCTCAGTCTGTGGAGCAGAAATCGGAGCAGAACAAGGGAAGGAGTGCTTTTCCTAATCAGGAGAGACACCAGCTCTCCATAGGCAGATCAGCCTTTTCACCGGCTCTCTAACAGTCAGTCAAACCCCATCCCGTCTCTCTCCTGACAGTTTTGACCACCAGCCAGCTCTGCTCACGCATGTGCGTGCCCCGCTTGCTTCCAACAGCGATGGGAAGGTTTGTCTGCCCTTTCCTTTCCCCTGGCAAAGAACCTGAGCCAGTGTCACGACCCGTTATGCTGCAGAGCTATACAGGCTTTAGTATCACTGATGAAAATATCGGCAACTTGTTCATTTACAAGCCAGAAAAATAATGAGTTCAAGTCTGAAGACAATGATCAAGGTTGGCTGACATTTACCTCCTGTGACAGCTCTTGGAGGATTATTCACGCTGGGATCATTTTCTCTATGCCTTGTTGGCAAATACGTAAGAGTATTTGTTTTCCTATGGATGCCAAGTTTTCAAAACCAGCCCTGGAATTGCATGTGCAATATTAAGCGTGCAACTCTGCCTTCATGCATACTTCTCTATTCCCACATGCAATAGTCTGCATGTGCAAAAATTGGTATTAATGAAATCAGATGGGTTTGGGGGTCCAGTTCTGCCAGTCAGCCATGACACTTCGGTCCAAAGGCCTTTTGCAGACGCTTTCCACGAGAAGCACGACCGGTTTTCTCGGGAACGGCTCCCCCCACCGCAGCACCGGGAGTCAGCGCTGCCCGGCCCTGGGGCCTTTCCCAGCGAGGAGGGAAGAGGCAAGAGATCACCCCTCTGCAGCAGGGGCCCACGTCCCAACACCGACAGCGAGAGCGGCGGCACGGTGACGTCCCTGCGCCCCTGGGAAGCGCAGGGACGCGCTGACCTGCTGCCCGGGGCAGATCTCAACCTCGTGTCACAGGCACCAGCTTTCTGCTCCTCCAGCCGCCCCGACCAACGCGCCTGCCTGCTGGGGCACACGCTCCTCCTGCCGTGCAGAGCAAAACCCCGGAAAGGGCTTTAGTACAACTCTCCAGCTTGCACATTCATTAAGCGGCTTGAAAAGCACGAGCTTTATTGCTTCAGGCCCAGAGGGAAGCAGTCAAAAGCGCATCCTACCACTGCTCCAGGTTTGTATCTGCTCCATCATTATCTGTGGCCTGTAGTAATCTCCAATCTCTATACTTTAATTTGTAAGTCAGACAAAGAGATTTTTCAGCCTTTCTTGTGCTGAATGACAGGCTCAGCTCCCTCCCCCAGCATTTCCTCTCTGACTCACTAGAAGCGATTTTAAAATGTGCTAATGACAAAAAATACATTTTGATCTTTACTCTTATGAGTAAATGAACAAACTCCCCTTCTGGGGTATTTAAAGAGTTTTTTGCCTCCTCCCGCCCCACGTCCATGTGCCCCCCGCACCGTGAGCCGGAGCCGGGACGTGATGCCCTGGTCGCTGCGCAGGGCGCTGGGGGGGGCCGGGCAGCAAACCCCGCTGCCCCGTAGGCAAACCTCGGCTGCTTCTCCCGGGTGGCTGCGCTCGAGGCTGAGCGAGCAGCTACGACGCTGGGCCGAGGGCGCTGCCGCGGACACGCTGGCTCCCCGCTCCCACGCTCGCTCGTCCCCAAAATGTGGGAGGGTGAAGCTTCAGGTGGGCGAGAGCGGGGCAGCCCCCAGCCAGCCGGGCAGAGCCGGGAAGCGCTGGCCCCTTGCGAGGGGCTGTTCCAGTGAACCCCCTTTCCCAGCAGGGGAGTCAGCGGGTTGGGACTGACACAGCTCTTCTCTCCAAAAGGGCTCTAAGCTTCTACACAGCAAGAAGCAAGACTCACCCAAGCTGTCCCTGCAATAAAGTTTTCACTCCAACCAAGGTTAGGAGAGCAAGCCAAAGCAGGAGAACCACAGTACTGCTTTTATCATTACGCAAGGAATTTTCACCCCTTTTATGAGCTGTCCTGTTCAGAGACTTTGCCCTTCTCCCTCTCTGTCTGCAGCCACAGACGAGGTGGAAGGAGAGGGAGACCTGTCTCCATCTCCCCAGTTTGCAGGATAAGTAAGTGGAAGCACCGGAGCCAAGATGTTTAAATCGCGCATCCTAATGCGGCGTTGCTGCGCAACCGCAGCAGAGCAGCCGGCGTGCCCCGAGCCCGCGTCCTGCGGGAGGGCAACTTGCACAACAGAAGTTTACTGACGGCACCAGTCCCGGGCAGGCTCCTTCCTTCTCCCCGCGCCTTTCCCTGCAGGACGGCAGCTGCTGCTTGAGCGAGCCCGGTGCTTTTTTTGCCTCATCAATCTATCCTGGTGGGCCTTCCATACATTTCTTATTATTCTGCCTGACATCTGTTCACAATTTGTTTCTAATTCCTCACTCTGCTCCCCCTTGTCTGACTCTGGCCGTAGAGCTGAGATAAACTTCTTGTGCAGGCTCAGGCACATGCAGCTTGCTGGGAAAAACCTTCCACTCCACCCGCCTCGTGCCCAGCGTGGGAGAAGTTGTTTTTCTCGGAAGGCGAATCCCTGCGGCACAGCCCCGCGCAGGGCCAGGGCGCTGGGTGGGGGCGAGAGCAGGTCCCCGCGGCAGCCGGACACTCACCACGGGCAGCTGCTGCGTGGCTTGCCAGGGATGTCTGCGTTTCAGTGGACAGCTGAATAACCCTTAATAGCAGCTTTTCAAAGGACAAAGACAGCTCTGAGTTATTCTGGACATACGCAGGTGCAAGTGAGAGCCAAACGTTGCCCAAAGTTTGCAGGATGCTTTGGATCCTCTGGAACGAAGGGACATAAACTAATGGGTGGATGCCAGCTGGTAATGGTAAGCAGATGGCAGGAAGACTGCTGAGAGAGGACTGGTTTATTTACTTGCTTATTCATTTATAGACCATATTTTGGGAAAAGAAAATTAACCTGACTTTGTACCACCCACTTGCACTCAGAGAGAACAGGCACAGGCATGGGCCATGGCTACCTGCGCCCCTCCTCGTTCCTCCTGCTCTCTCCTATTTATCTGCTGTTTACGAAGGCTGGTGGACGGGGATCGGGTCCTTCCAGTCTTCTGCACGGTTCTGCAAAGCTGGGCCTGATCCTAAAGTGGGGCTGGGATGGGAAAACTAATAACGAGCACATCACAGAACTACAGAAAAACACACTGCGAGGGGCCACTTGCCTGCCTGAGGCAAGAGCAGCTCTGCTACGCTGTTCCTAGAGAAGCTTATTTACCCTATTCTTAGAAATCAAGAATCTTACACCCTCTCCAGCAACCTGTTCTCAGGCTAATTGTCCTTAAAGTTGAAAATCTCTTTTGTTACAAGCGTTTGCAATGAGGACTTGCTAGGATCCTGTTCTCTCCCAGCTTTGAGCCCCCCTCTGCTTGTGCCAGCATGCGAGAGCCTTCGGCCTCATTCTGCAGTAACTCCTCTACGCCTCAAAAAAGTCCCCAGTGTGGGAAAGCCTGTCCCACCCCCAACTGCTTTAAATTTGACCTCCAACATTGGAGTCTTCCTAAAACAGCAGGAGAGCACCGTGATCCCAGACACAATAAATCCCTTACAAACCCTGGAGAGACGCAGATGCTCTCAGGGCAGTTGGCCCCACCAGCTCACTCCGAAACGGCTCACAGCTGATGTTCAAAGGGATCTGCCCATGGGAAGGGCCTCTTTAGGATAAAACCTCCAAAGCACACAGAGCTGATGCTAGAGCAAAACCACCACGAGTACCTGACCTCACTACAGCTCGCTCCCACAGAGCTGCTGTCTCAGTGGCAGGAACACTTTTGCCTTTCAACTTGAATTTAATTACAAAATAATTAACTCAGCAAAAATTCAGGAGTCATTTGGCACACGTGCCTGTCTCATACTCTACTGCAAGAGCTTCCTTTAGTCACTTCACTGGCTTTTGCTAGCTGTGCTGAGAAGTCATGAAGCTCCACACCCCTTCCCCTTCTCGTTCCAGCTGCATTACGTTTCTCAAATCACTGGACAAAACCACCTCAAGTCTGATCTCGGGTTCAGCCATCTTCAGCCTCAGCGACCATCTGCCTGATGCCTTTGGTCACTGTGTTCAAAGGGGGGAGATGGCAGAAGGGACGGACCCAGCGCCCCAGGCTTCCCTGGCCCCTCTCCCCTGGCCCTGCCAGAGCGCAGGGGCGATGCCGGTGGGTTTTGCTTCGAACATCAGGGAGGAAGGCGGCGATGCCCTGCCCAGCCCTGGCACCACGTACATCCCCACCTCAGCTGGCACAGCAGGGAAGGGCTGGGAGCGTGCTCACCATCGCTCAGCAACGCTAGTCCAGCTTCATTTGCAGTGTTGCTAATTGAGCTTTTCTTCCTCTCTCTTGTTTTTGCTGTTAGCAATTAGCATTAATAATCCCCCTCCCCACCACGGGGTATACGAAACAAATCCTCCCGTGAGAGCGCACCGCCTCCGCGCCGCTCGGCCCCGCTCAAGTCCCACAAAGCCGAAGCAGCCTCCGCATCCCCGCGCACCCGCCTCCTCCGGCTGCTGTTTCGGGGTGCGGAGGGGAGGAACCGCTGGAGGGGCGGTGGGAACCCACCTCCTCCCGCTCCGCCTCCCCGGGGGTAGGCAGGGAAAGCCAGGGCGGCAGAGCCTCCGGGAAGGAGCTCACCCAGGAGCTGCAGGAAGGGATTTTGGGAGCCAGGAGAGGAGGAACTCGGGTGGGGAGGAAGCACGGAGCCTGGGGAGCTCTCAGCGCCCGCGGCTGGGAATCCAGCCCTGGGCCACACCGTGCCAGGCACCGCTGCGGTGTGTGCGGGAGCCGACCTCTCAGCCTTGAGAGATACCTGCCTCCTACCCTGCTTTTGCTGTACCTTTTTCCCCTTCTTGATGAAGAGAAGTTCTTTTCTGATTGAACTAATTATGCTGATTGAATTTCCTCCCTCTCTCTGCCTCTGAGTGTGAAAGGTTTCCTTAATTTGATGGGGGTAATTGTTATGCACACACTGTCAGATGTTAATGCAATTCCTTGATTGACAGGTAATCAGCACATCAGTTGTACAAAAAGAGTGAATAAGTCTGTAATTTTATTTCCCCTGATTCCACTATGTGGGATGGCAGGAAAATCTGAATTAGCAATCAGGGAAGGCAACCCTGCTCCAGAGCGAGCTGCTCACAGCCCGGCGGATGGCTGGGGCTGGGATTGCAAGGTCTCACTCCGGCTCCAAGGGACTTACCTGCAAACACGCTGCTCTCTGCTGAGCCTCGTACGGCTGCTTCTCACGGGAGCTCGTTTGGGGTTCAGATCTGCTCCCGCCAGTGCCCGCACCCGTCTCCCGGGGCAGCATCCGCACACGGCATGCACGGCTCCAGCGAGTGGGAACACGCTTCCCACAGAGAGAGGCAGAAGCATCCTCAGAAACCTCGAAGTTTTGGTACCCAGAGTTCCCCCAAGAAACCTGTGAGCAATGTAAAGCCCCGTGGGCTTTGCTAAGCTGGAGGATAGAGTCAGCTGAGGATGCACGGCTCTGGGGCCATGCCCGGGGCGAGAGCACACCCTGCTCATAGCTGCCTACAGAGAAAGTAATTGTTGATGAGGTAATTGCCGGCCGGGAGCTCCCCTGGGCTTCCCACCACAGCAGGGGGAAGGGAAGGGAGCAGCTGGGAGATTTTTGCTGTGCACCTTCCTTTCGGGCTGGCGGAGCCAAGTGACAGAGGAAGAACCAGACCAGCGCTCCCACTAGCAGCTGGCAGCATCTGCCCATTTCATTTACTGCTTGTCAGCTGCTGACAAGCCCCAGACAGGCAGGAGGTAGGAATGCCAAAACATAAATTTCTCCAGAACGGTTTCTGAGGCTTCTTACATTCTTGCTTTTCTTTCTTTAGTAAGACCCTGATGTAATTTTTTGCTCATCTCCTAGCTTGGATCCCAGGGATATCACTCCGTCTGCACGACAGCACCGACTTGAAATGCAGAGCAGAAACACGCGTACCCAGAGTGATTTGCTCTTGCTGCAGAGGCTGAGGCTTGTGTCTGCACACAGGCTCCGGGTACAGCCTTGTGTGTGCAAACAGAGCTGTGGAGGAGCGCGTGAGGAATCGCTCGGTGTCAGCTGCCCCGGGGCGCCCGGTGAGCCCAGAAACCCACCCGCAGCCGGAGGAGAGAAGTGCAGAATAAGGACACCGGCGACCCCCTGCAATGCCCCCAACAAGCGGGCTAACTTCTCCCTCCTCTCCCCTTTAGCTGGAAGAGATCCACGGTGGTTCACACAAAACCCCGGGCCCCGGGAGCGGGTGCTGCTGGCACCACCTGCCCCGGGCTGGCTTCCCCAGGCACTCACACCCCCAGCAGCTCCCGCAGGCGAAGGCCCCCCCGCCGCCCCTCCCCAGTATAAGGGGCGAGCCCCCGGCCAGGCCGCAGCTGGGGCTGGGGTCGCTGGAGGCAGAGAACAGGGGAAACGGAGAGGCCAGACGGGATTGTGAACAGCATCCACCGAACGCCTGCATTAACATAGCAAAGGCTCAAATCCTGTGTATGAAGAGCTGGGAGTGAATAGCTAGATTTACCATTAGTAAGATTTATCTGAAATATTTAAAATCCGTTTTGGAAGGATTTTAGTCTTTAGCGAGGCTGGTTCTCTTCCCCAGAGCATGCATAAAATGGGCTATTCAAGGCAAAAAATCTGTGCTGATTTGGATGCACCGCACTGCCCTGCACTTCAATAGGATTGAGCGGGGTGTAAGCCAGTGAAGAGCTCTGCCCATAACGGAGATGATACAGGAGACTCAAGGAGCTTAGTGGTTCTTAGGGAAAGAAACAGGGTGTGAGAGGAGAAGATTAGAGCAGGACCTCACTGTAGTCAATAAATCCCAAGGAAAAGAAGAGACTGCTACGCTGGCAGAGCTCCCCTCATATTGTAGAACGCATAAAACACTGTCTCCAGCTAAAAGGATGTTTGACATTGGAGAAAATTAGGCAGATTTTTTTTTATCCAGTGTAAGTGACATGCAAAATAAATAGCAAAGGGCAGCAGCAGGAGCAGCTGGTAAAGACAGATTAAAAATCAGATTTAGACAAGCATCTTCAGGCAAAAAGGATACTTAGGATTAGGCTGCTAATTTGTAATCACAGATGGGGATAGGGCTGTGTTGTCTAGGCAGTGTAAATAGGCTGTAGGAGGAGCACCAGGCACTGCATACGTCGCACGCAGGAGTGGGGGAATGCGCCAGGAGGAAAATACCCGCATCCATGGGGGCTGTGCAAAGGGCCGGGGTCACCCAGGGGCTCGGCGCTGCACAGGGACCCCAGCAGTCCTCCCCCACACAAATTACCCCCTCGCACCACAGCAGAGGGTTGCTCACAAAAATAAAACCCAGCAGATGAATCCTGGTTTCTTTTACAGCCTAGAATGAAAGATTAAATACCAGTTACGCCAAACTCTACAGTGAGCTGAGGGCCCGACTGCAGGGCTGAAGGCAATGTAAATACTTGGGAGCAGCAGAGATCCACATAACTT
The DNA here is from genome assembly GCA_013400755.1 of Pelecanoides urinatrix. NCBI lineage: Eukaryota > Metazoa > Chordata > Aves > Procellariiformes > Procellariidae > Pelecanoides > Pelecanoides urinatrix. Next base: position 28,204 of record VZTQ01012888.1, on the reverse strand, counting down.
CTCTTCCCCTATGTGAAGGTAATTTCCACTTCAGCACAGACTTCATTTGGTTTTTTATGACCTGAATCAGAAATTTTCTGCTGATCTGTGCCTCAAATACTCTGGAATATTTGTGAATTGATCGGGGTCAGGACAGATTAAACAAATTGCCTTTAACTCTCCCGGTTTATGCCTCTCCAGGCACTGGCAGTCCCAGGCTGGCGGGGCGGTTTATCTCGCCGCAGCCGCGGGGTCCGGCACAGGGTCCCAGCCGGGGGTTTCTGGCCAGCCGGTACCGCTGCGGCGAGAGCAGAGGGGCTGCTCGTCCACGCGAGATGCCGCGGGGCTCCGTGTTTGTGTATCTGCGGCACCCAGAGAGAATGTGCTCAGCTGACATGTCAGAGGAGTCCCTTCCACTGTAATCACCAGCATCAGGGCAGCGACATGACATCAAAGTCAATGCAAATAATGAATAATAACGAAGCAGAGGCACCCCCGGCCCCAGCGGGTCTCCAGGACCGCCGGACAGGGCTCGCACCCGGGCAGGCGCAGCCCCTGCTGCCGGGCGCTGCTGTTGGAACGGGGCGGTGGGATGCTGAGGGGTCCCGGGGTCCCGCAGGCGGACGGGAACACGGTGCAGGCGCCTGCGCTCCCCGGCTCCTCTCTCCCACCGGCCCTGGCTCTCTTCCCAGGCTGGGAAGATTGAACCCACCGGGTTTTGCTTGCTTTTGCTGGATTTACTGGCTTATCCAGCGCATCCCATCCCCGGGCAGCAGCAAGGGGTTCCTCCGAGGGGAGACACGATATTGCCAAAATTGCTGCGATACTGCGGCTTCGTCTGCCTGCCCCGGCTCAGCACGCAGCTGCAAGCGTGCGGCCGAGAGCAGGAGCAAGCCACGTCCAGGCCCAGCTGGCGAGCAGCGGGGAGCCTCCCGCTGCCGAGCAGAAATGCGGGAGAGGGGACTGTAGGTGGCAATCGCATCTTGCGAGCAGGAGGGAGGCGGGTGCTCCAGCCGCTGGCTCTGCCCGAGGGCAGTGAGCTGGGGAAGGGGCTCCGCCGCTTGCACCGTGCCACGGGGAGCGGCTCTCCTCGGGCCGGCTCTTACACGCTTGCTGCGCTCTAACAAAGAGCCAATGCTATTTCCTCAGCAGGGGAAAATTTCTAGACAGGAATAACTTTCCCTCCTGGATGCTGAGCCCTTGCAAACTCCGTTTTCCAGCCGCAGGCCAGGTCCGGACAGGAGCCCCCCTCCCAGCCCGAGGGCTGCTGTACAAACTGGAGCGGTGCACTTGTGCGGGCTGGCCTGCTGCATGCCGTGCAGCCGTGCCCACAGCAGCCCGTGCTGATGTTCACAGCACCAACGCAGTCATGCTGCGTGGCAGAGATAAATAATTATTATTCACCCACCTAAGTGCTAAATCATACAACCTTACTCAGTGCTTCTGAAAAGCAAGAGGTGGGTTGGCCGCAGAGCAGCTGGCTCAGAGCATCTCCTGCACTGTCCTTGTGCCCGTGCCCAAGCCGCGTGTGCGAGGCAGGCACAGACTTGGAAGAAGCCGAACTTTGCTTCCCGACTCCTGCTCTGCAGCTGATCCCCAAACGTGTAAAACTGCCAAGAACCGGGACGTTCCCAGGGGCGGGTGTGGAGCCGGCGCTGGAGGTGGGGCTGGCCGGCGGCCCCCGGTGGGACACGGCAATCCTCCAGCGACCTGCGGCCGGACCACCGCTGTCTCTGCTGAAGGCACTTTGACGGGGTCCGCTGAGACAATCGTGTGTGTTCAGCACACAGAAAACATGAAAACTGGGGAGGCGGGTGTAGAAAATAAAAGAGGTGACATTGTTTAGCAGTTGTCTGTTACCAAGTGCTGCTGGAAGCCACCTCTCGCTGCCACCTTCCAGCAGCTGCCACCTCAGTGCCCTGCCGGGAGAGGGGCTGGGGACGGCCGGGACGCCTCTGCACGGCACGTGGGGGGCAGGTGCCTGAGCGGGGGCAGCGCGTGGCACGGGGTGCGGCACAGCCGCGGCGGCACCGGCTCTGCCCCCCGACCCGGTCGCACGTGCCCGGGCCGGCCACGCGGCTGCTTCCCGTGTAAGTGCTCCTGTGGCCGAGACCCGCGGCTGCTACGTGACGTCCTGTCTCGACACGGCGCCCTCGCCGTGACAGCTTGAGGAGTGATGAGAGCAGCCGATAGAGCAGGCAGGCTGGTGACAGGCTTTTAGTGACGCTTTCCTCTGACCCCACGCGCCCGGGGGGCTGCGGCAGCTCTGTGTGCCCCCAGCGCCTCCTCCCCAGGACGGATCCCCCCCGCCAGCAGCCACGGCACTGGCACGCTCGGCTGGTTCATGGATGTGCAGCAATTAGAGCAACCGGTTACGATTTCTTCCTGCTCTCACGCCTTTGTGCTTCCTCTCACATGCACACGTGGCGTTTGTGCTGCTTCTCGCTCTGGTGCAGACACACGTGTGCTGCTCCTGGCACAGGCGCACGCTGCAGAGGAACCGTCGGGGTTTGACACCTTTTACTCCCCTTTGAGCTCCTGTTCCTCCTTCTCACAGCGCAGTTTGTCAGCTACAACTTTAATTTAAAAATAGAAACCCCAGATGTTTCTGAGTGTGGCTTACACTGGGTTGTCCCACCACTGGAGCGGCGCACACAGCCCTCGGTAGCGATGAAAGTCAGACCCAGGAGCTATAAATCACTCCTGTTTGTCAAGCTCCCCAAGCATGAAATAGTCTCGCCGTGGCTCCGAGGGCTGCTAAGCCCAGCGCAGCGGGACGTGGCTCTGCCGCACGGGCAGCCGCACTGCTACAGCCGGACCTGGCTCTGCTACGTCTCCATCCCGGCGGAATGCCCATCACCGCGCCAGGGTCACCCCTGCCCACGGGGATCACAGCTCTGCCACCAGCTGAGTTAGCCCATGGGTAAGCAGCCAAGTGCTTTGGTTCTGATCCCCTTCCCATGTGTAACGGGAGAAATAAAATAATTTCCTCAGAAATTATTTAGAGTAGGTGGCCAAAGAGACCGAATTCTCCATCCCCCTTCCCTTATCTTGAAGAACAACTGACATTGGACCTAAAGGGAAAAGCAAACGCCCAAGCCTCTGTATCTCCGAGCCGGAGGAAGTTGCTAAGGAAAATATTGGGTTGAAAAAGTGCCAAGGGAAGATCTGCTGTGAGCGACAGCAGCACAGTGCTCACGTGCAAGGGAAGAGATAGAAATGCTGGAAGGAGCGGAGCGGAGCAGAGAGCTGACAGAGCCGCGGGAACATCCCGGCCGGAGCGGCCTGAAAGCACGGAAGCGTTTGGGCAACAAAAATCTGTGTCCTGAGGGGCTTTTTAATTCACTGGTGAACAGCGAAAAGTTGAAAGCAGGCCACGGGGATGCCTGTCGGTCGGTGGCCGCTGCCTCCCAGGGGCAGCATCGCCGACTCGGCCGTGGGACACCCCTCCGTCTGTGCAACCGCGTGGGGTCGGTTTATGCTGGATACGAAGATCTGATCACGCAACGTGCTGATCTCACACCACTACAGCTCAACAAGCCCAGCGTGAAGCAGCAAAGGCAGGAGAGAGCGTTAAGCCTTTTCCTAGTATTTTAATAGCATCACAACACTTCAACACATGGTAAGAGCCTCGGGTGAGAGTCGAGTGTCATCCAGCTGATTTTCTCTGCCCTGCAGCACCTCCTGCCCTTTCCCTGCCTGTCCCCAGTCCCCTCCGAGCGGATTGCCTCGGGCTGCTGGTTTCACTGCAGGCAGCTGCTTTTCGCTTTCCATTTCCCCAGCAGGAACCCGTTTACCTCCCCCTGGCCGGGAGCGAGGTGCCGGCCGCGGCCGATGCCGGGAAGCAGCTCCGAGCGGCTCCCAGGGCAGCCGCAGGGCTCGGCAGCGGGAGGCGGCAGCGCCGGAGCCGGGAGCTGCCCGACTGCTCGCTCCCGCGCCGACACGACGGTGCGTTCGTTTGTCTCTGAGCTTATGCTAATAACGCCTGCGGGCCCTGCACAGCGCTTGGCATTGGCGACGCTAAGCGAAGAGTGACTGAGGCCAAAACCAGACTCAGGCCTTCATTCTTCCACAACGCTTGAAATTCAGCACTGGGTAAATTAGAGGAAAAAATGTCATACCAAGGAAAAAACAGAAATAGAAGCAGAACAGAACCCCTCTTCTCTAATCACTCAGCCAACCTGCCCGTTCTCAGGGAGGGCCCTGGGGCAGCGTCGCGGCGGCGAGGAGCAGCCGAGCTCCATTGAAACCAGGAAGGATCCTCTCCTGCTGCCTCCCGCGGGTCCGGCGCCGGCGCTGCGGCCAGTCGGAGGCACCGGCACGGCTCCCGGCGGGGAATTCTGGGTCAGAACTCACAGAAAACGGAGCTGCTGAAAACATAAATTCCTGGAAGCTGTCCCCTTTCTTCAAAATATTTAGAATTTTTGTCAAAAAAAAGGCTGACAACACCCAAACTGACTCTTTTGGACTGGCTTCTCTCTGCAGTTTTCAGCCAACATTTTTCAGTGGGTTTTGGCAGAAAATCTTTGGGTTTTGACAGTTGTTCTTTTCTCAACGACAACCTGACATCTTCCACTACATGTTTTTTTAGCATACTTCTGAGGTTTGGTTGTTGGAATTTGACTCAAGAAAAAGAAACCGATTTTCAAACCCTCCGATAATAAAAGTGAAATTATCAGTGGGCCCAGGACAACCCGACGGGACGGGTCGCAGGGAGCCGTTGGGAGAGCTCGGGCAGGTGTCGATGGGGAAGAGAAACGGGGGACAGAGCAGGACCTTCGCCTTCACGTTCCTTACAGCTCAGCCAGGAGAATCAGATTTACTCATCGTATTTCAAACACTCGTGTCACTCTCGCCTTCTGCCTCTGAGGCTGCGAATTCACTGACTCCTGCCAAGGCCTGGAACGAAGCGAGCGGCTGCCTGGGTTTCTCAGCCGCTGCCCCAGTTTTGGGGTCTGCCCCAGTCCAGGCTGAGCATCACCAAGTTCCTCCTCGCACTGCGCTCCCTCTGTAAATCGAGAAGGAATCGGGCAACTCCATTTGAGAAAACCGTAGCCTCATCCCCCCAGAGCACTCACGGGAAAAGCCCTAAATGCACCTTTTCTGGTTCAGCTGGACACGACCAAAGTGTCCGGGTTTGCTCCTGCAGCCTCCCGGGACTGCCAGTCCCCGAGCCCCAGCTCCTGCCTGACCGTCCGCCCTCGCCAGCGGGAAGAGGACGAGCCCCAGCTCGGAGGGACTCGACTGTCACGCCTGCACGTCACTATTAATGTTGCCCTGACACGGTTTTTTACAATTTATTATATGCAGATGGACGCTGGGAATGTAGTTGTTTTAATTACAGTGAAACGCCGGGCAAGATTGGTTATGCAAGTCAATAAATCACTCGACTGCACTGATTAAACAGGAGTAATATTTTGAATAAGTGACTGTCTCAGAAATGATCATTACTATATTACATTATCATTCCCCTCTACGTGTATATTGCAAACAAAATTAAATGAAGATTCAGGTTGCAACAGGGACTAGACACTAATTAAAACGAAAGCAGCTAGGACCTTTTTTCCCTTTCTTGAAAGGGGAGACTCCGGAGCACGAACCGCAGCGGAGCCCATCCACCAAGGGGCTTTTCCCACCCGTTCTCTGGGCTTCGACGCTCACCTGCAGCTGCGGCCGGGCGGCTCCGCTCCGCTCCCGGGCAGCGTCTGCAAAACAGGCTGACGGATGGAAGGAGGATTAGGGCAAATGTTCATGTTAGGCAGAAAAGAGATGGATGTCCTTACGCCACGTGAATGTTCTGCCCAGGGAAGGGGTACGCTCTCCACGGCTGGAAGAGGAGCCCAACCCAAACACCAGTTTGGCTTTAGTCAACCGCACGAGAGACGCGGCTCCGCAGACGCCCAGCTGGGTGAAGCTGGATGGCCCACGTTATAAATGAAGTGAGGGTAGATGATCTAGTGGCCTTCCATAGTCTTAAACTCTCTTAAATTATGAATTATATCAGATGTTCCAGGAGAACATTATTTATTTGATCTGATTTTCACAGATAATTAATTTCTCTGAAAGTAACTACTGGTGCCTTTAGGAAGCATTGGCATTTTCATCATATTTATGGCTTCTTCCTAGGTAATTACTAATACATGAAGAAACTGATTACGGTCCCTGCAATGAAAGGCAGCAGTCTCTTGGGAGGGATATACCACTTGCCATCGAATGAGAGAAAAGCCCATATTAAACCGATTTCCCAAAATAACTATAATGATGCATCGTAGCCAGTTGCCAGAAAATATACAAGAGAATATTATCAAGGTGAAATACTTTCTGATGAACGTCTTTTATGCTGTGGAGCCTCAGCCAGGTGCTAGAAAGCCTTCCAGCTGACCTGAACTGCCTAAAACTGCGTGCTTTTGTTCCAGAGCTCATCAGCTTGCTCCTGCTCTTCCAAACTACCTGGAACAAGCCGTGGGGCTGGCCTGACTCCACAGGCTTAAGCTCTAACTTGCCCCATCCGCACCGCTCTGCCGTGCCCTCCGGCGCTGGCGGTGCCCTGCCTGGGGGGGACTGCCGGGGGGGACGGGCTGCAGACAGGGCTGAGCTGCCCCTCGCCGCCGCCGCGCTGCCGGGCTCATCCCGCGGACGCTGTGCTCCAGACGCGCCTTTTGTCATCAGCTGCACCAAATTAAATTTTTAGCACCAGCCGGCAGATGGGGTGTTAAAAGTCAGGAGTGCAATTTGGGGAGTTTGCAGCAGTCTGCAATGTTTCCTTTATTTATTTTTTATTACTCCAGCTTTTCAAGAGTCCCAGCTGACGTGTACGATAGTCAGGGCTGTTATCAGGGCTGGTTACTGCTGCCTGTTTCCTGGCTACTTATGTTTTCTATACCACAAGCCTTTACGTGGGAATCGGAAACACGAGTCAGTCTGATAGGCCTTGGCTCACCCCCGCTGTTGTCTTCGCTGTCATCAACATCCACGTCCACACACCTCCCTGCATCTCCCCCAGCAACCGCCACCTCCCTCCCGTCCCCATCCCGGCTCCCTCCCGCCTCTCCGGCAGGTGCCAGAGCTGCGTCTGGGGACCTGCTCCTCCGCCCCGAGGCACTGCCACACGCTCTGCATGCTCGTGCTGCAGGAATGGGTTTATTTTAGACTGGAAGACTCTCAGCCGAGCTGGAGCAGAACACTTCTGGTTAGCAACAAGTTGCTTTGTCAATAAAAGGAGAGGTTTGACTAATAATTTGCCAAAAAATTGCTCTCTGGAATGAAAAATGCCATATGGACTGTCAGCAGCAGAGGTGAGCTTCTCCTGCAGAGCTAGGAAAGTAATGCAGAACTGCAGGTTAAAAAAGCCTCTCCCACATCACATTCATTAAAATAAGATGAATTTTTAAGGTAATTTCTATGTCATTCATGTTGACTTCGGATCATGTCTCATTCTCCTTGAAACAGTATTCAGATATATCTCAAATGTGCTACATGCTGAGATTTTTAACATCCGTTTCCATCCATTTCTCTTTCCTTTTCTTTCGCCTCGTGGGGCTTAGAAGGAGCCAGCAATGTCTCGCCTGCGTCACAGGCTGGGCTTGCTGCAGCAAGGGCTGCGCTTCGCCAGCGTAAACGCTGATTTGCACCTCTGCGAAACGCGCAGCAGAGCCCCGCGAGCTGCGCGGGGTCGGTGCCGGGGCTGTGGCAGCACAGGAGGAGGCGACGCTGCTGCCCTCGCGCTCATCCGTCCCCAAATTTAGGTACTGCCCCGGGGCTACCCCAGCCAGGGGTGCTCTCAGTGAGGAGCCTGACTGGCGCTGCTGACGTGAGGGCATGTATGTACAAGTAATTAAACATCTGGTGTCAATAAGAGATTCATCGGCCTGATGAAGACCGCGAAGCTGGCAGGATGGCAGAGGGCGAGGGTTAAACAAGCTCCTGCAAGTATAAAGAAAAGAAGTGACTTTCTGGAAAGCTCAGGCAGATCTGATGGTCGGACCTGGCTTTGCAGAGTCATTTAGCCACAGGAGAGGCTCGTTTAAGCTCTGCTGTGCGAGATGCAGCAGCTTTAAAAACCTACGTGGCATATTAAATAATTCACCGAGTGCCCGGCAGCGCGGTGGGACCCCTTGGAAGGACGTTGGGAAAAGAGGCAGTTCATAAAAGCATTTACAGCCCTTCGCTAGCCAGGCAGGGATCAACACCGCAGCTACAGCCAGGAACGGCATCCAGGGAGACGCGTCCCCGCATCGCGTGGGGCCGGACACGGCACCGAACCTGCCGAAGCCCGTCCTGCCCGGGCCAGCGGCGCGAGGCAGAGCCCACCCCGTCCCCTGCCCCCCGGGGCCGCGGCGCGGGGACAGCCTGCCTTCCACACCTTTTGTACTGCCTCCTGCTGAACAGACCTGGCTTACAGACCCTTGTTCTCCTCTTAATTGGCTTTTGGGGCTTATTCCCGATTATGTTAATCTCTTCAGGAAAAGCTGTTTTCTAGCCCATTTGTACGTTTACACCCAAGCAGCATTTGGCAACGCAAGGTCTGTTAAGAGCATCACAGCAGCCGGGGGAAAACGTGGCGTGTCCTCGCGTACGGCTCATGAGTTTTCTGGCTGAGAAAGGGGAGAGAGAAACGTGGGGGAGAGCTGCCGGAGCCCTCCGCCACCACGGCCCGAGAGCCCGGGGCTTCAGTGAAAGGAGGTCGTTTCCAGCATCGAAGGCTAGAAGAGACCTGAGCGGTCTCAGTCTTGCGACAAAGCAGGCGGATCGTGGAGGCTGCCGTGACCCCCTCGGTGCCGCAGCTCCTGCGGGTGCAGAGGGGTGCGATGGCCGGGACCGGGAGTCCCGGGGGAGACGGGTGCAGCCCCCGCGGTACAGGATGCCCAGGGATCTCCCCTGCCTGACCAGGGAAGCAGGGATGAAACCTGCTGCGAGCTGGCTGGAGTGGGAGCAAAGCCCCTGCGGGGCCGGGAGAGGGGATGAGCCCCTGGGCTGAGCATCGCAGGGATGCAGGTCACCACTGGCACAAGAAAAGGCAGTACGGCCCCGGTGAGCCCGGGTCTCAAAACGCGATGGCACGTTCACCGTGCCAGGAGAGAGCTCAGACCTGTGCTCCCCCTCCCTCCTTCCCTCCCACCGCCTTCCCCTGCACCGACTCCTCTCCCCCTGCCTCCAGCTGCAGCTCTGCAATGGTTAAAACACAGATATTGCCTTTCTGCTCAGTGAACCAAGTGATAGGATTGCAGTTAATGGTAATTTGAACATGTTTGGTCAACTAGAAATACATAACTAGATTGAAACATGAAAATGCCCTATGAATTTATACAACTGATGCATTTGAACGCACTCAGCTGTTAACTTCATTGCAGGAAGGATGGTAGAAATAATTTGCAACAACCCACGCATTTTTTATTGAACCTTTGCAAATAGGAATAATGTATCAAATGTACCTATATATCTGCCTCACACCTACATATAGCATCACTGCTCAGGTATCAGTAAGCTGCAGTGTTCAAGATCAGATATAAGAGGTTTTCAGCTACAAAAGCTCTCTCTCTCATCTGACCTTGCTGCTTTGATTGCCAGAGCTCTCCTGGCGGCTGCGGGCACACAGTCACGGTCTGCTTCTCCTCCCTCCCGCCTAAGCTGGGGACCTCACTCTTAAGTTTAACTTTGAGTTGCACAATGACCATCAGGCCATCCCTGCCATTTAAAGAAGACTCTGCTGGTGCCATGGCCACACGCAGAACAAAGTAGCCCAAACCTCCTCCCCACTTGGAGCTGTCAATGAACTTGGCTAGGATACTATTGGTTTTTCTAAGAAATGTGTGAGAGAAATATAAGCCATGCCTGCCTATCCCCCAGCATGCATGAAAGCAGGTGGGAGCCGATCTAGCTGGGATCCCCCCACAGAAATTCGTTCCTGCGCAGAGCTTGAGGTATTTCATGCTAGAGGCGCAGACCTAGATGTTTCTGCCAGGATCTGTTCGTGGTGTGGTTACCCAAACCTCCATCCCAGCCCAGTGGATCTCTCTTGTTCGCCTGCTGGGTCTTTTCCCTATCACTTGTCGCATTCCCTGAGAGGGAGATTAAACTCTTGGATGGTGCGTCTGTACAGCCCTCTCTGGTGGGTCCAAGGGGGAAAGAGAGAGGATGGAGCTGGGCGATGCTTCTGCGGAGTCGAGCGATGAGGCTGGGGCCCCGCATCCCTCGCTCGTGAGCTTGAGAGGCTGGAGCCCAATGAGCTGCCAATAAATGCTCCAGCTTTCCTTATTTAGACTTCACCATTTTCTCCTCTCATCTTGTTAAAGGATGTAATTTATGTTGTGTGTGTCCATTTACAAGCCATTATATCCTAAATGAAAGAAGAGACGAAACATATTCTCTATTTAAAGCTTCCAAAATAGGCCTGATTAATATGTCCAATTGATTGTTCAGCTGTTCTACTTGCTAATCTGCAAAAACTAATTAGGCAAGTGGGAAACCAAAATACTGGGTCATTTCCATCATGTGCTAATGAATGTTCTTCAGTTTAGCAAATGTTTTGTTTCTACCATGGAAAAAGAATAACATTGGAGATAGATCTGGCTGCCATATAGAGAAAGCTGTGCTACCAGTTAGATCCATAATTGATAAGTCTGAGTAGCCTGGCCTGCAAAAAAAACATGTATTGACTCACTAGGAAGCCTGTGTTTTGGGCCAGACTGCAAACTAGCTTTCTGGGTTGAATCCATTCAAGAAAGGTGGTACTTTAATCAGATTTCCAAGCTAATGGCCCTTCTTTTCCTCTCACATCACCAACCCCAGCTGCTGGTCTTTTTGCCCAAAGGATGCCTTTCTGAAAGTGTCCTAGAGGGACTTCAGATATTCTGGAAAGATTCTCTTCTTCTCTATCAGAATTATTTCAGAGATTGTTTCCTTCAACTTTCCATTTGCAATTTGCTGCTGAATAAGTGGATTTGCTCTTGGTGCTTCAATTTTGGAGCATCTGCACATTGCATCCTTAATTGTCCCAACTGCTAATGAGGCTGGTGGGAGCTGCGTGATCCCAGGCCTTCGCTACCTTAAAACGGGCACCTAAAAACGTGGACACTAAAAATGGATGACTCCGAGTCAGAATGAGAAGGCAGAGAAAGAGAAAGCTGTGCAGGATCCAGGGAGGAATTTGTCTGCAACCCAGCAGCAACGGGAAGCCAAGTGCTCATCTCCAAGTTTCATTAAGCCAAGGAGAGTTAGTTGAGATGCAAATGTATGCACTTGGTAAACAACCCTTTTTACTGCAGGTTAAAAGCCAGTTTCTGGAATCACATACAGAGGAGACAATTAAAGCAACTCCCAGCCTGTGACTTGCATCAGATCAGCACGTGTAGCGCAGCTCTCCGAGATAAAGAGCCCCTCCTTGATCAGCTTTATCCTCTCTTGTTTGATCTGGAACTTACACAATGGATATCTAATGCCAGCGTGCTCAGTACCCAGGACTCCTTAAAACTGAATAACTGATTCCATTAGAAGGGCATTAGCTCTGTATGCTCATAATTAATCTCCTCAAGAGAACTGATAGTTCAAAAGACTTGTATGGAGCAAGGACGTTTTACATCACACAGCTCATTCTTCCTAATTGATTAATTTAAAGCGATCTCTAGAGCCGAGTTTTGCGGCACAGAACCTTTTCACCCCACCCTCGGGGAAAATAAATAGCTATCAGCCAGCAACTGCACCACGTTCCTGGAGTCCTGGCAAAGCAGAGCACGAGCACAGCGTGCGTGGAGCCCAGGAAAGGCTTTCAGGAGCCCTCAGCCGTGCTGGGGCCGGCGGCGCACGGGCACGGTTCAGAGCAGCAGCCGCCTCCTTTCATTCTGCGGCTCTGCGCCATCCCCCGGCGTTCTCCAGCCGCCTTTCAAAGCAGAGAGAGCGTTTGAAGTACCCTCGCCACCGGCCTTTGCCCTTTCACAAGCATGTTTTGGAGAGCAATGGCTCTTGGCAGGCACGACGCAGCCAGACGCCGAGCCCGGGCTGTGGCAAGGAGAAGGTGACGGCTCCAGCCGGTTTCGCTCTCTACAGCACCTTCCTGCAATATTTGCTCCTTTGTATCTCCGTTCATGACATTTTCAATGAGGGCCTTGTTCTTGCCCCACCGCCAGTCACAGAAGCCGCGGGCACGCTCGACAGCCTGCAGCTTCCCCGAGACCCATCTCCCGGAGCCGGGTGCCGCAGGGACGCTGCCGGGATGCCGCAGGGGTTTCTGCTGCGCGGTCAGCGGTTGATCCCATTTTCTGCTTGGATTTCGTTACTGGGGAACTCAGCGCTGCGTTGGTCTGAGCATTTGCCAACGGTGTGATGAGGGAAGCACATCAGGCGGCCAGTTCTCCAGGGTGTCCCACCACGGGGGGAAGCCGAGAGAGAGGGACGAGTGACCCCAAAGCAGCACCGCCGTCCCCCGCCAGCACCGTTTGCAGGACGCCTCTGCCCGCGGGTCCCGGCTCTCCCGCGCAGGGCTGACACGACAGCCGCCGCGCCGGGGCACAGCTTCGTGTCCGTCCCACCGGGGCTGGGGCTGCGGCCGGGGCGGGAGGGAAAGGGAGCGGGAGGAAAGGGGCTGCGTGCCGACGCCTCGGGCTGCCGTCCCGCTTCCACCGCGGCGAGGGCTGAGCCCAGGCGCTGCGGGAGGATGTCAGAAAGCCGAAGGCTGTCTTCTTCACGGGAGAGGATGACTTCTTTCATCACGCTGCCAGGCGGCAGGAGCGCAGGCGGGAGGGCAATAACGTTACCTGGAGGTGCCGGAGGAAACATCACCCGCAGGAGAAGTCATTGAAGAGGGAATTCCTCCTGACCCTCCTCTGCTCCGGGGCTCAACCCCCCTTATTCGAATGCCATCTTGCTGCGCTTCCTGCGGCTTGCCGGAGAAAACTTTTATCGTGAACACAGAGCTCTCTGTAGCTGATTATATCAATTACTTTTCAGAACATGATTTTGATCCCAATGCTGCTTCACTGGATCAGTAAATAGAAAGTGCTCTCAGAGAAAAATGGCCTTTTTTTACAACTGGCAAAATGCTATTGCTGCTGCTGACAGAAACCACCCAGAGTGCGTGGTATAGCACATATGATGCATAACTAACCAGAAGTATCATCTGCTAAATTGAAAACCATAATGTTTGCTGCTAGAACCGAACATTAACGTGGCCGCGCCCCCGGGGGTGCTCACTTAGCGCGATGTTGCCATCATCTTTAAGTTATTTGATTAACTTCTTATAATCGGAATTAAGAAATGAGTCATTTTACTAAAAAGTGAAGCCACAGGAAAGATGAAAGCAACAAACCCAGACCCCCAGACAAGTCTTTGCTGCTCAGGAGATCCTGGCACGGTGTTCCAGCTGGATCAGCTGGATCCTGGGGCCCAGGAGCACTGGAGCTGCAGTGTAGCTCGCACCCCCTCACCCCAGCAGCACTCTTCCCCTCGGGTCTTCTAACAGGCTAGGCAAGTGCATTCAAATCGCAGAGAATCGCAAAGTACTTCCTGCTGAACTAGGAAGGACGCAGATACTGCAAACCAGCACCAAAAGGGACCAGCTAAAAGCCCTGGTCGCCCTCTCTGCCCTGGCTCCAGGGACCAGCGTGAGCAGGTGTGGAGGGTGCCACAAGCGCCCGTGAACCCGCCGCGTGGCAACCTGGCTGCTGCCTCTGGCAAGTTTTTACCCACGCATGAATCACGAAGCAGAAAAGTTTGAGCATAGCTGAAAAGAGGCTTTTTGTCTTCAGACTCACAGTAGCTGCCTGACTGCAGCGCTGGCTGCCATTTATGTCACGTTGACTGTTGCATTTTCTGCAGGGCTACATTTGCTGGTCTCAGAAACCATGTTTTTGAGCTGAAATGGTTTTCTCTGCGTACCCCACTTCGCCCGTGCAATCTGCTGCCGCAGCAGAGAGCGGGGCAGAGCACAGCTCTTTCTGCTCCAGAGCAGGGCTGCGCGACTGGCGGTTATTATTGCCATCAGACGTGCTTGTGTGCCGAGTCCCGGCGTGACATCTCCGTCGTACCCAGTACCTCCAGGTATCCCAGAGCTATAAGGGAAATTCCGGCCTCTCTCCTGGGGGAACTGGGGTTCGGCACCCCCAGCGTGCGGCCGCAGACCCCATCTTGACGGCGCAGAGCTGTCACCGCACCTCATCCCTCAAGAGTTCAATTAAAACCAGAGGGGCTGCTTCTGTCACACGGAGCTTAACGCCGCTGCCCCTTCCCTGCTGACAGCCCCTACGTGAACCTGCCGGTTTTACCCCCGGACACCCCAGTTTTGAGGGTGGAGGGGTCAGCCCGTCCCCCAGGGACCCCGCGCAGGCGAGGAGCCCTGCGGGGACGCCGGCGCAGCCGTCGTGGCAGAGCCGCGATGCGCCGCGGCAGCACTGAAAGGTGCTGGAACACGGCGCGGGGGAGCCCGGCCGAGACCCGGCCTGGGGTGGCTCGGGCGAACGGTCCCACGGGGACAGGCCCCCCGCAGCGCACAGGCATTCGCAGAGCTACGGGAAACCTCCTTTCTCGCAATTAGAAGGTGTTTCTCAAATGAAACCAAATTGCTCATTATGCTTAGAACCAGATATCGGATGAAGATGGTGTATGCTGGGTTACAAGCACACCTTATTTACAGTAGTGCCTAAGAGAACGGACCATCTTTAATAGCTGCTGCAAATACTACATAATGATTTTCTGTTATTTAATTCTCCAAGAAGTTTGATAGCTTTCTATAAGTCAAGGTTTATTTGCCTTCGCTTGAATGTCACACATAATTCTTGTGGAAATGTTTATTTGCCTAATGCAACTTTTAGTGTCCAGGTTATTTATTCCTTCCATTTGTCAGCTAAAAAGAAAGCTACCTTTAGCCTGAAGCCTGATTACTTACAGTAATACAGTGTCTCAGGCTCTTTCATCGTCTCAGAGTGACTGAAATGCATTTACAGCTGAATAGCTTATCACAAAAAAAATCTAATTTTAAAAAGTATACTACATTTTAATACACTTTGCATTGCACATAAGTAATCTGCAAGCTAAAACCTGATCTATTTTGTTAACAGTGAGGATTAACCAATAAAGGGAACATATATAGGGCAATGCGGACTTGAGGGAACCACCGGTTTTTCATTGCTATTATTTATGTGACAAGTCCCCATGGGGCCTCACTCGTTGCACCTCACCGCAGACGTGGAAGGTACGTACATCTACATTATCAGAGTGGTCCCAAGTTCATGCCAGAGCTGAAAGCTGCTCCGCAGCCCAACAATTTCCCCAGCACCCGATGTCACGACCTTGCCCGCTTCAAGCCCCCGGGCGCTGCCCGCTGTCCCCTCTCCGCGTCCTCAGGTTTTCCACTAAAATTGCAAAGGCTCTTCCCAGGTCTGAGCAACCCGCCCCACTCTCTTCCCCACTTCCCACAGCTCCCGGTCCAAGTCAGTCCCCTTCTGCACGGTGTTTTCCCGTTACAGTTCCCAGCTCCAGACAAAGTCCAGGCTCGCTGGAGGAGCCGGAGCCGGGGCTGGAGCCCGGCGGGGCGGCAGTGGGGCTCCGCAGCCGCGCATCGCTCCTGCTGCTGCGGGCACACACAGCCCCATGCTCCCAGGAACCCTCCCGCTCATCGGCCTCCAAAACACAGAGCTGGTAAAAAAAAGAATAAAAAAAATCCTGCTAGAAGAAATTACTGTATGTCAAAAATACTACTTTGCCCCCGGACTTTCTGCTCCCACTGAGAATGAATCATCTTTTGGCATTAAGCAGCCACAGCTTTGTTATTAACAATCAATACCATTAAAATACGCTAAAACTTGACTAAATGCAATTACGGCACATCAAAGAATTGTACAGCTTAAGGGTTTCAAAGACTCAGGGAGGATCTCGAAGCCCAGGCCTCGGCTCCCCGCGCCTGGACGGAGCGAGAAGCCAGCTTGGTCAGCACGGCGAGACGGGGCCGCGGGAGGACGCTCGGTGGTGCTGAGTGACCGGGACCGGGGGGAGCAGCGGGTGGACGGGCTCGCTACGAGCCAAAGAACCGTCCCACTGCCTCCGGCAGCGCTGCCCAGCACAGGCACCGGCCCCTCTGCGCGGGGGGCTTAATTTAGACATCCAACACTGCAGAATTAACTCGGTGCAAATTAGCAATTAGCATAACAATCCTTCCTGCAATTAAGTAAGAAGGGGCTCTGTCCAAGAGGAAATTATAGAGTGCGGTCTGCTCGCATTGTCGCCCGCGAGTGCCGGGCCGGCTGAAGGGCTCACTGCTGCACAGCGTCCTTTCTTCTCACCGGCCACAGGAGAGGGTGTTTTGGGGATGGGGACAGACCCTTCTGTCCGTAGGCTTATTTTGATGCGTTATTTGTGCATGCATTAAAAACACAGCTTTGTGCACAGTGTGAGAATGAATTAGACTTTGCAAGCAAGCTGTCACCTGCTCTGAGAGGTGTGAAAAAATTATGAGCGGCATTGTACTGGAAACTACAAATAGTGCTTACTCCCAGGAATAAACACATACATTTGAGCTACGAAGTTGAAATTAAGTTGTATACAGAATGTGGATTTATTTGGTGGGTTTGCGAGGAATTGGCATATTATACAGTTTACCCATGGAAATCCGGGCTCCTGCCTATCATTCATGAAAATAATCACATCTATTACCCTGCTTCTCCCACGGCGCCCGGTATTTGTACATCTAACCCCGTCCACCCCTCCCAGAGGTGACTTTAAAAGACCGAAGGGCTCGGCCACCCGAGGGGCCTTCAGTGCAGCTGGCCCAGGGGCTCGGCCACCGGCCCGTTTCATTCACGAGACCTCGGGGCCAACGTGTTGAAATGATGCCCCCGAAACGGTCTCGGGCTGGCTGGGGCCGGCCGCGCGTCCTGCTGAGCCCCTCGGCCCCGCACGAGGAGCAGCCCGGGCCGCCCGGGAGGAGACAGACACGGCTCCTTCCCTTCCCTGCTCCTGCCCCGGCACCCGCAGCCAGACAGAGCCGTTTACACCTCGTTTGCTTTCTGTGCTCTTAACGCAAGCAGAACAGACGGAGAAATGTTACCTATTTTTAGCCTCTTATACTGTATGTAGCGTTCTCCCTCGGATGAGGCTGTCACAACACCCACTGCTCCCTGTGCCAGGCTGGGCAGCCACGGCTGTGGTCACACCAGGGACACCCAGAAGACGCAGAGCTCCTGCGGGGACAGCTCTGCCGGCAAGGTTCAACTGCCACGGCAAACCCATCTGCCGGCAAAGCGGCCAGTTCACACCGGTTGCAGGCAGCCTGTCTTTTGCAATGACATTCCCATGTGCTGGAGTAAGAGCTATTTCTGTAAGGAAAGACAAGGCAAAAGGCAACGTGTGAAACCACTGAAGACTGACTAGTCTTTGCACAGAAAGCCACAATCCCTCCTTCCAGTTCCCTGTTTTTTCCCAGAAGGAATAGTAATATTTTTCCCCTGAACAAAATTAAGAGAACACTGCTTTCATCAAGTCCAAGTTCAGCCTCGGGCTGCGGCTCCCCAAGAGCCCGTTGCTCCCTCGCCAGGACTGCGCCCGCATCCAGCGCCTCCCTGCAGCACCTCTGCTGCAGCCCCGCCGGCTCCTCCTGCGCTCGCCAAGTCCCGATGCTCTGCAGGGAGAAACTCGACGGGTCCTCTCGCTAGCACATCGTGCCGCATCGCCACCTCCCTCTTCATCCCGCTGCAGGTACAAAGTGACCCTCAGCAACCCGGGAGAGAGCAGAGGGTGGTGCGGGCTGGGCTCCTCCCTCGTCCCCGCAGCCGGCGATGGACCAGGGCTCCTCCCTCGTCCCCGCGGCCGGCGATGGACCAGGGCACCTCCCTGGTCGCCGCAGCCGGCGATGGACCAGGGCTCCTCCCTCGTCCCCGCGGCCGGCGATGGACCAGGGCACCTCCCTCGTCCCCGCAGCCAGCGATGAACCAGGGCACCTCCCTTGTCCCCGCAGCCGGCGATGGACCAGGGCTCCTCCCTCGTCGCCGCAGCCGGCGATGGACCAGGGTACATCCCTTGTCCTTGCAGCCAGCGATGGACCAGGGCTCCTCCAGANCCGGCGATGGACCAGGGCTCCTCCAGGCTTCGTCCCAGCAGTACGATACCACCCGCACGCAATGGAGCGGGCAGCAGGGCCCTTGGTCGGGGCAACGGCAGCTTTTGGGGACCTTGGGCTGCCTGGGCGTACGGATCTGACCCCTTGAAACCCAGTGGAAAATTCGGCGTCAGTTCCGTTAGCTTCAGACCCGAGAGCAATTACCTGGCGTGGCTCGCCAGCACCCGGTGCCTCTCCCTCTCTCCTTTCCCAGTGGCTGTTACTATGACCAGCGAAATGGTCCTTTGGAAGGATCTGCTGCTTCTAACAGACTCTTAATTGCTCTTGAAGCTGGAGGAGGAAGGTCACAGCACTGGGGGTTTCCAGGATCTGTTCCTTCTAACAACTCATTACCGCAGGCGGGAGGACTCTCACTTTGCTCCAGAAAACCCTGTTCACGTCCCCGCACCAGCCGGGGCCCCAGAGCCGCCCGCGCTGACGGGGGAGCAGCCGGTAACTGGCTTCACGGTTCGTGTTCAGCCAAAAACCTGGCGGCGAATACAGGGAGAGAGGGACCCTGGGTGCTGCGGGGGACGAGCAGCAAGGCCAGCGGGAATGTCTTGTTTCTCACCAAAGACATCAGAAAGAGAACCCACTCGTAGAAACCTCATTATTTTGATTTAAAATATTTCCTTGCAGCTGGTCGGTCATGAAGGAACACTTAAAATTATTTTTAAAATTGGAGTTGCTTTTTTCATGCCAGAAACACACAAGGAATATGATGTGAATGTTTTGGGTTTGCTCTAATAGTGAAATTGCTGAAATCAATCAACCAGTGGCAAATGTGTGTATCCAGGAGTGATCTGAAGGTTGCCAAACGCAAAGCATTATTATTTTTAAAATAACTGTTAAAAAATACACCATCTTAAGCATTAAAATTGCTTCTATTAACACACATCTTGTTGACGTGTTTTAACGTGGATTATTTGCCTTATGAAATCCGCAGGAGCCTGGAGCTCAAACTGCCGGGGTTTTGTCACGCAGTTGGGAGGAGAGGAGAGGTAGGGAGGGAAAGTACGGTGCATCCAGACGAATCGAAAACCACGGGAGAGACTAAAGCCCCGAGAGCCGCCGGCCTGGGAGCCCGCAGCACAAGGACGAGCCTGGCCACCAGCCTTCTGTGCCCTCCCAGGCCACCCAGGCTGGACCGCAGCTGCCAGGAGGGATCCCGAGGGCGTTTCGGGGGGACGAGAGCCAGCCTCACCCCCTGCCTCAACTATTTTAAAGCATCAAATTGCAAACAAGGGGAAGGAAGCTGAGGATCTGCAGAGGGGCTACTATGTAATTAATCTTTAAACGTTAAAAACTAAAATTATATCTTTCTTATTGAAAACAGGCATTTAAGAGCTCACAGTCCTGGAAGCATCTCAGGGGTAATGGCAGCCACTCATTAAAGCAGACAAAGGAAGCATGGGCTCTAATTTATCTTTAGTCAACTGTCTTGGGCTTGAAGGCCCTGGAGCTGGTGAGAAATGCTAGCAAAGTAATGAAGAAATTAAGGGGCTTCTAAAATTAACCAAAATTATTTTACCTCTGTTGCACGAGGTTGATCTAAATATAAACAGAAAGGAAAGAAAACTCTATGCTACTTATCTAAAGCATTATAAAGTCTTAAGAATTGACCCTTGCACTTTATTTTCTAATTTTTATTAAATAATTCTACCATAATGACCAAATTGATGAAAATTTTCTTTCTTTCTCATTTTTTATTATTTTGCTGTAAGCATTTTATTTAAATAGAGACCTATATTCTTGTCTAGAACAATTTACCTGTTACCTAAAAAGGCCAGTGAGATGGTGCCACTTTTCAGTTTCTTTTAAAAATTAAATCTTCCCAAGAACATGCATGTTGGAGGTTTTGACAGACTCTAGAGGCAAGAAAGAAGCTCCCATCCCATGCCCAGCCGGCCACAGCAGCAGTTATCAGCTCCGAGCATTCACCTTTTAGGATTTAATGTTGTGCCTCAAGAAGGGCCATTGAAATCAAAGGATCATTTCAAAGGATTTTGGATTACTCCCTAATAGCTAGGGGCTGCAAAATGCTTAAGGGCAGGAGACCCCATTAGAACCTCCAAGACTGGCTCCGGTCCCCCGGGTGCTCCAGAGGACGAGCAGCTCCTTTAAACAACCTCCCCGCTCCTTCTGCCATTGCAAGCACTAAGCGGCCCCATCAGCGAGCATCCTCCTCCCCGCTGCGGGCGCCGCACAGGGCCCCTCGTTGTGCCCCTAAATACGGGGGGAGCAGCGTCCCTGGCTTTCAACAGGGGACTAGCATTTTGCTCAGCACCCCTAGGGGAATAAAGCTTTTGAAATCTATAGGGTTTAAAATGGCCTGTATGGATTTTCCATTTCCTTTGCATGTAAGGATGGAGATTACATGCTCATTTCTCAGGAGCTGAGGAGCTGCACACAAAAGCCTTAACAACGCCTATTGTCAGGGGAGAAAAACATTCCCCATCCATCTTCGATCAGCTTCATCCAAGCCCTTTGAAATTTTGATTATGCTTCAGTACAATGAGGAGTACGTGATGATGGGGGATGACATTAGGAACAGAATCAAGAGGTGAGCGTTTCATTATGATGAAAATACAGGGGGTTTTGCCTGCAAAAAGCAGAGAGCTGCTCCCACTCTGTGGGTAGTTTCCAGGGTGCGAATATCCAGGTCCAGGCGATTCACAGCAGTAGTTTTTCCTCTCATGCCAGTTTCTGGGTTCAGCCAGGACAAAGACCTACAGAGGAATGTGCTGGAAATCACAAAATGTTGGCTTTTGGGGCTCAGGAAGAAGCCGCTATTCTTCGCACTGAACATCATCTCAGTTGCTTCTGAAGTATTTCCATTTTTCAGATGTGCTAATATACAGCTGTTTCCTCTATGTATAGCCTCTACACTGATCCCCTGTTCTTTATTTAGTGACTTACAGTGTACTTCTCTACCCGCACTAATGGCATATTGCATTCGCATTATTGCTGAGTTAATTCTTCACTATTAGTATCCAGAGATTTAATGATTGGCTACTTACTTTAAAATAATTATTTTTATTATCAGTCATGTAAATCTAGCGCAGTAATGAAGGACCAAAGATGAGGCACTTGGCACTAATAAAACATACTATACAGGTAATAATAATATAAACAAGGTATGGGAAACAATAAAATATGTGTCAATTTATTTCTATACTTAATGCAATGACCTTCATGGCTCTCTCCTGAGTTAGAGAATGACTTATTTCCTTCAACTGAGTAAATGTATTGTATTCTGGGACTTCTCTTCTGTCTTCCCGTTGAGATGCGATGCTCTCATACACCCTGGATTTAGACAGCGTGCAGCTGGGGCACAGAGAGGTTCATCCTAGGACCGCCGGCTCTTAGAGATGCGATGATGCTCCCTGCTGACAGGCACTGACAAAGCCTGGGACGGATGGTCACGTCCCACCTGCCCACGCGTTCCCCCCAGTAGAATACACTGGTGGTTCCTGCCGCCCTCTCACGAGAGCACCAGCTCCTCTTGGGCATCGCCCTCCCCGTCCCGGCGTCGCAGACAGGGCTGTCTGGGGCAGAGGGCGTGATGCTCTGCTCTGTATCCGACCACCGGTCAGAGCTCAAGCTCTTGTGGGTACCAGCTGCTGCGCAGGAAAGCAGCAATTGCAGAGCGATGCCCACCTCTGCCAGCACCGGCCGTTCCTGATCCCATGCTGAGCCAATTGGGTATACGTGTATGTGAAAGACTCACCGGGGTGTGGGACAAATCTCTTCCAGCTTAGAGATGCCAATGGAGACGATGCTCCTTTGTGTTAAGCGCTGTATAACCCCCCAGCCAGGGACTGTCACCCCTCCCAGGAGCTCACAGTCTCCACAGATAAGGTAGCCAAAGCTGCAGGAAGAAAAACTGTTGCCAAGATGGGCAGAAGCTGCTGTGGATTTCCCTGCGATGGATCAGCAGATCCATCAGCACGCAGAGCCTTTAGGGCAGACAGAAGATGCTGTCAGAGCACAAATCCCACCCTCCTCCCGTCTGGGCCACTGCTTGGTTTTGAGTCTTTCCTGCGCGTGAAAACCCACTGTGCTTTGGGTTTGTGCTGCTAAAATTCATGCTCCGTGGCTCAGATCAAGGCCAGGCACCGCTTTGATCCTCAAACCCCGACTCCAAGTCGGCCTCGCATGGGAACGAGAAGATGCGATTTGCTCCCTTAGCAACTGGGGCCGCACCAGCCCCGCACCCTCCCCAGCTGCCACCAACGTGGCCCGTCTGCCCGCACAGCCCCGTCCCCTCCTGCACCCCTGCTCGGGGAGCCGAGCCCCCCACCTCCAAGCGCCCAAACCCCCAGAAGCCAAGGCAGCACCGGGAATCACGTCGTGCCTGCTCCATTCCCGGTCGCCTGCGTCTCCCCGAGGTACGCGGCGCAGCAGAACTGGTCCCCTCGGCGTGACAGCAGCTGTTTGTTATTTAACCTTGCCAGGGAGGAGGAAGAGTGGGTGAGTGTCATTAGGCGACAGTTTAAGATTGACGAAGTGGATAATGAGAGATGCAACGACATTATTTTTGCACCTCAAAAGGCTGTGTGTGAAGCGATCGCTTCTCCAGCACCTACTCCCAAGCCCAGCGCGGCGCAGCCGTGCCGAGGCGTCGGAGCTGGGCAGCTCCGCGGAGAACCGAGAGCAGAGACCCAAGGCTGCTTCCTCTTCTCCTTGTGCAATGCTTGCAGTTTCTTTTAAAAACGTTCGTTGTCTTGGTAAGTGACCAGACAACACCAAGTGCCTACAAAACCAAACCAGCCGGCAGTTCGACGCGTTCCCAAATGCCCCTCTCCAGCCCCCCCGGGCTCCCCGCGCTCTGGCACCAAGGCTGGTGCTTTCTGCTGTCGGTACGCGACAAGAACGGCGGAAAGCAATTGAAGCTGGAACTTAATGAAACCCCAGGCGCTCCTCTTAGTATCGTTCATTTACTATTCAGCTCCACCTGTACATTGGGAAATTAGCTGCAGAATTCATCTTCTCAGGGAATGTCAGTTCAGGTCTCATGCCCGTTCCTGAGAAACAATTTTATCTCTCCAATTAGAAGAAGCAGGAGAACATTATTCCTCGAAAACGAGATGACAGGTCTTTCTGTGGCTCACGTTAACAGCACTCGCTGTAACCACAGAAGAGGCTGCAATAAACTGCTCGGGAGAACCCGTCCCAGTCCCCAGCTGGGGAGCTGCGACGCAGCCTGCTGCCTGCAGCAAAGCTGCCCGGCCCCGCACGCCCCGTCTCTCCTCCATCGCGCCCCGCAGCACGGCCACGCACACCTCTGTGCCCCGGATCCCCGGCCGACACCGCTTGAGCAAAGCAACGAGAGCAGCAAACAGCAACCGGCAGGGCTGCGGTGCCGGCGCCGGGAGGAAGCAAACGCGGTCCAGCCCCGGCCGGCACAGGGCGCAGAGAGCCGGCGAGGCTGCGCCGCTGGGCAGGGCACGTTGTTATCTCCTGGGCCTCCCCCGGCTTTTTGCTGTTAAAACGTTCTGACCTGTTATAAGCCTGGCATCCTTAAATACCCCTCTCTCATTTAGTGAGAGACTTCGCCGCAAGGAGCCCTGACAGCCCCTCCATTCCAGCCCGAAGGGGCGAGAAATCGCTGACCCCTAGAGTAAAATGCTTAAAATCATTAGTGACTGCTTTGGTGGCAGACTATTACATGCAAATTTCTGCTCCGTGATTAATTTAATCACAGTAAATGGTTCCACTGATCACTTTGTGGGAGTTGATGAAATAAGAGAATTCCGTTCTTTTCTGAGTTACATTCTTGAAAAGCAAATTTTTGGCACAAAGTGAAAGTTTAATTTAATTACAAAATTAAACTCACTTGTACTAGAAGAAGCAGGGCTTCCTTAAAAACATCAGGAGACCAGCCACGGAAAAGAAACAGCCTCGCGGTACCTGGGCTGCCAGTCCCAGAACCCAAGCCTAGAACGGCGAGCACCAAATAAAATGAAAATCTGTCAGCATTCAATAAACCCAAAGTCTGTTCCCGCTACTTACTCATCAGTTTAATATGACTGAACAAAGGCATAAATAATCCGTTCCTTCATAGAAATCTCTGTAGAGGAAAACTTCAATTTGCTGGATAAACACCTTACAAATTGTTGCCCTGCACCATTTCTTTGAAATATAGTATTGGTTTCATTCTCAACTTAGGAAGAGATGGGAGCACCATATGATTAGAATTAATCGTATTTTTTCATATTAGAAGCATGGACTGGGAAAGGGTTGCAGGAGCCCTGGGCAGCTGGGTCGGGGCGCAGAGGGGACGGACGCAGTGAACGCTTCGCTCCCTTTCGGAGGGGGGCTGGATCCCGGGGGGGCCCAGAGGTGACCGGGGAAATGGGGCCCCGTGGTGCCTGGGCACCAGATGTGGGGGTGCCGCGCATCGCGGGGGTGCCACAGCCCCTCCGGCATTTCCAAGGATGGAGAGCGCACGCCTTGCAGAAACCGGGCAAGGACACCAGAATTAGTGAGCCTCTTGGCCGTGGGGTCTAACCTGTGCCCGCGTTTGACAAGTGGCTCCCATCCCTCCTGTCCTCCGCGTCCGGTTGAAGAGCTTTTCTTTTCTTTAAAGCCATCCAGGCTCCTCCTTTTCATGTTAACCAAGCTGATGATCTGAAAGCTTTTACCCCCCCACAGGCCAAGAAGGTGCACTCCTTCCAAAAATGCCTCAGAGCTACATAAAACCATCATCAGAAAAGGTAAAAAAAGTCACAAACAATTATTTACTGACCCATAGTTTAAGACAATGTTGTTTCCTCTCTCTAACAGAATAAAAGGAGATCCAGGCTCTAATGCTATTTCTCCCACTCTTCAATCAATAACTTCGACAATAATTCAGCCTCGCTCACCCCAGCCCACGTATCCAGCCTCATTTCTCAGAGCTTTTGATGAGTCTGGGAGAATAAAAGGATGCTGAACTACACCAACCCTATTACATGCAAGTGATACGAAAAATGCCGCAAAGCCCCGCGCACCCCGCGCTCGCTCCGTCGATACATCCAGCGGTGGTCTCCGCTTCGTGCCAGTGCCACATCACGCCTGGCAAAACGCCGTCTCCTTCTGTCAGCGCAGGCGTCTGCCCGCGGCAGCGGCTCCTCCGTCGGGGCAAGACGCGCAGGGTGCTGCGGGCAGCGTCCCTTCACGCTCCGAGACGGCAACGCCTCAGCGCGGCAGCTGCCGCTGCCGTAGGAGCCGTCGCGGTCCCGGTGCTCGGCCTGAGCAAGGTTTTGCTCGACGGAAACCCTGGGCCCAGGAGATGGTGATTCCTGACGCTGCCACCCGGCTTGAAACCAGCCCGCAGGGGCGTCGAGGAGCACGGCCTCGGCACGGCCGGGCTGGCGACGGGGCTCGTCGTCGCCAAAGGCCAATGTCGCTCCCGGTCACCCTCGCAGTCTCGTTTTCAAGCCTTTCACTTCACGGCTCGTGACTCGCAGTGACATTTACAGCTCTCCACAGCGTCACGTCTCCATCACGCGTACATTTGTTTCGGTGGTCTCAGATAATCAGCTCTAGGATTCACCAGCTTTCTCCCCGATAACAAAGGGCCCGCAGGGGACAGCGGGGAGAAACTCCCCTCCTGCCCCACTGCAAAGCTTATCTTTGGAGATCTGTCAGGGAGGTCACCGGGGGAACACGGAAACCGATAACTAATCAGTCATCCCAATAATTGAGATTTTTCTAAAACAGCGAGCTCTGATTTTGGAGGTCTCAGAAGGCTCCCAGGCTGCGCAGAAGGCACGGCGATGCCGAGGATGCTCGGCACCTCTCGGACAGGGCGGACAGGCGCCCGCTCCTGCCGCAGACCCGCGGCCCCCGGCCAGGCTGCCGGCTGGGGTGGCATCGCCTCGCCGCAGCAAGGCAGAACGGCTCCTCGTCACCCTCGCTGTCATCAGCTCCCCTGATGAGCATCCCCACCGGATCCGTCAGCGCGTTATCTCCGCACCGATAGCCACAACATCACCACGGTCAGACCTCACAGCACCCTCTAATGAAAAGTCTGTGAGCACCCAAGCATCGCTGCAGCGGTTTTGTTTTGCAGAAAGCCACATCCCCCCACCCTTACTGATATGATTAATAATTAGGGAAAAAAACGCACCTCAGCTTAGGATAAAATAAATGTGTGAATAAAAGGCAGCTCTAATAAACCTGGACAGAATTTATGATTTTCTCAGACATTGCTTTGTGAGAGATAATGTTGCACAGTAATGCTGATTTGCTGGATGAGAACCATGTAATTTATCCTGTCAGTGAACGTAAGAAATCTTATCTATGCAGAGGATGACTGATGGTCTCATGAAAACTGGCAGAGAAGCAAATAAAATAATTTTGTCCCTTAAAAAATATCTAATTATCGTGTCTTGTTTATGACAACGCACAAGGGCGAGGACTGTATCAATACCTGCAACACAGATTACTGGTTTATGCTGAAACTTTCTTTTCATTTCAAAGTTTTAGAATTTTTAGAGCTAATAATTATAGCTGTTAGTTCTTTGCTCTGATGTAAGCTCTTCTTCATAAGAACAGCTCAGATACCTGAACTGACACAGCTTTCCTCAGCCAGATCCGTTGGTAACTTATCCACATAAAAAGCACAAGCTCAGGTCAGCTCAAAATTACCCAAAACCTGTGAAACAGCCCGTGCCTGTCTGGGAGGGTCGGGTGGGCTTTGGGGCACGTTCTGTCACGTGTCTGTACGAGCACTTGCGTGTGTGGACGTGGGTGTTTGGCAGTTCCCACCACAAATCTCAACGGCTCCCGAAAGGCTCCTGCAGGCTGCTTGGCATCCGCACGTCTGTCTGTCCTGCTCCCCACGCATCCAGGCTCCGGGCACCCGCCCCTGCGGAAGCCACCACCGTCAGTAACTACAGCTCCCTTCGGCAGGGAGGATGTGAAGCAGAAGCGGCTCGGCCCAGGGGAGCGGGATCCCCGGGTCGCGGAGCTGCCCTCGTGCCGCACGGCGCGGGGAGGCGGGAGGATGCTCTCGAGGGAACGTGCAGCAGCAGGTGAAGATGCTGCGCCCGACTGCGGAGGGAGCAGCCCCCACCGCAGGCAGCACATGTTCCGCCTTCTATCCTTCGCTTTAGCGATCGCACGCACAAACGCACAGTTTGCCTCTGCAGTGCGTTCTGCAACGTTATTCCTGTATCGGCAGCGGCATTAGATTCCACGGCTGAGAAGGGTCGCTGCCTGCACCCAGCGCTCGGGGCTGGAGGGGGAGCGGGCAGCGGACGCAGGCGATGCTGCACACACCAGCTCAGAGAAGTACCTGCTGCTCCTGCGCTCATGCCGCAGCGGCACCGTGCAGCATGCCTCCTTCCCCCCCGCCTTGGTGGTTAAAACAGAGAGCTAATTAACATTTTTTTTTCCCCAAGAAAAACCAGTCCCAGCTGAAAGCAACGTCTTCCACAAAAAAAAAAAAAAAAAAAAAACCACAACCAACAACAAAACAACACAAAACTGCTTTGGATTAAAGTCTGAGAGCTTTGATGGAAATCAGCATTTTGTTTTGCTTTTGGATTTTTGGAAAGAAAAAATTTGTACTTTGATATTGCTCTCCCCAATTTTCCTCTCTATTACTAAAAGAATACACTACAATGAATAAGGTTAGAGGGGGAAAAAGGAGGGTTCCCATCACATTTTCCTTTTTCTCTACAAATTTAGAAGTTATTGAGTAGAAGAAAAAGGCAGAAGAAAGCATTTATTCAATTTTACATTAGACTGTGGCAAGAGAGGGAAATCATCATCATCAACAAAATCCTGACAAATCTTAAAATAAAAATGCTGTTTCTTTTTTAACTTTCTGAAACTGGAACAATTTTTAAATTACAAACGTTTTCCCATGCACTAATGTTTCTATTTTTCAGCCAGCGCTACGGAGCCGCGGCAGCCTCCTCGTGCAGATAAACCCACAAAACGTCAGGCGATTCAAACCTCCAGTGACTCCTGCTATTTTGGGGTAAACCTGGCAGAAGACACCGAACGCTGCGGCGCTCCCCGTCTGCGCTTCTCCTGCCCCCCCACGCACCCGGACGCGACGGCGCGTCCCTCCCGGGGCTGGCGATGGGTCTGGAGGTGCTGGGCCAGCACCTGGGTCCTGGCACGGCCCCAGCCGCCACAACCCCTCCA
>VZTQ01012885.1:0-34556 GCA_013400755.1 Pelecanoides urinatrix | reverse complement strand
TCACAGTTTAGTGCCACAAATTGGGAATTACACATTTCATGTAGATGTCAGTTGTTTACACCACGTGATGTCTGTGTTGACTGTTGCATTAAAGCATGGGAGATAAACCTTTCTACAGATTAGTTGCNCACAGAGATGGACTGAGGCAAAGTAGTAGCATGCACCAATGGCTGATCAGGCTAAGTGCTTACCAGCATGGAAGATCCTCACTTCTGTTAGCATCGTTTCATCCTTTTCAGTGAGTCTGAGACGTAATTTGAAGTTGTTTCCTCAAAGGAAGTGACTTTATCCTGGAATGAATAAACACCATACTTAATGGATCTTCAGCTTAGGCATTGCTTATTATTATGTTAATCGAAAGCCTCTTCTAGTCATTAAGTGAAATGTTCCATTTATAATAGGAATATTAATTTAAAGAGAATAAATTTCACAGAAAATGTATGTGGAAATAATGTTTTGTGTACAACAGCAAACTATCATTTTCAGTAGCCAGTCTTTAGTTAATCCTCCACTTTCTTCAGCTCTTTTTTCCAGTCCTGGAGAAGAATGACATCTACCAAGTGCTTATCTCTTTGAGTCGAGTCTCTGTCAGTGCTGAGGTATCAGGATTAATGCTGGGCAGAATTATAGTTCATAATAAATTCTGTTCCCTTCCTTCCCCTCCCCTCCCCCGTCCTCCCCCCATTCCACATCTTGCTCCCTCCAAGCACTTTGCTGTATATCCAAGAGTATTTTGTCTACTGCAAGGTTCTTGAGGTAATGACGTGTCGTCTTACGTGTCTTTGAACTTGAGCATTATAATCTTATAGCATTGGCAAAGTAACAGAAAATCTTTGCTTCTAGATACTGGTTAGTTTTAATGGACCCAGTATCTGTTAAGAGGGCAAAATAACATGAAAATAAAGTCTTTCTCTGTAGAAAATAGTTCCCCAAGTGCTTTTGCACTTTTCCTTCTTGGTTCTCAATATTTTCTTTCTTATTCCTTTCTTCCCTTACCTGTGTTAAAACTTCCTCGTATACAGACTTTTGGTTTGATGGCAATGTAAAATTTTATGAAATAATGAGGGCAGCTGAGCTGCTGTTGTCAAATAATTGGAGGACTCTTTCAGAGTAGCAGTATAAAAGGAGTTCAAGTAAAATCTACTTTATAACATCAGTGTATTCACTAGTGTTGCTTCAATTCACTGGTTTGTTCTTGGCTTTAGAACAGAGTTGGACCGGTAATCTATGAGTGTGATAGATCAAATCAGGGGAGACCAAATTAATAAATCTTCTTCTTTCCCATGAGCTTCACAGGACCAGATGCTTGCCAGCTTGAGCAGAATGTCAATCTTCAGGCGTCTGCTATATTCTCTCTAATATTGACTTTAAAATTGATCCTTAACAGGGAACAGAGCTATGTCCAAAGTATTCTGCAGCTCAAAGAGAAAAAATATCAAGTCTTATATTTCTCCCCAAGTGCTCGTTGTTTACTCTTAGAAATAAGAAACTGAAAGGCTTCAGGATCAATTAAATCAATGACAATATAAGCTGTTCTACTCAGGCTGTCCATCTGCAAATGGAATGGATGTGCTACATAAAAGCCCCCAGACTTTTGCTGATACTGTGAAGAAAATCAAAGAATAAGACAAAAAATGGATTGTAGTAAGGAAAGAAATAAAATATTGAAGAATGGGATCATTTCTTGTGATCTGGTTTTTGTTTCTTTTACTGCCAGTATATTTACACCATCTAAACTGTGGTTTTGTATTTATTTAGATGGTGATATTTATAAGGTTGTTCACAGAAAACCATTACTAAAAGAAATTTGTTGTGCAAAAGTAATAAATTAGCTTCCAATTACAGCTTGTTTTCATGCAAGTGATTTATTTGTCTTATTTTAACACCAATTTTAACAATTTAATTTGCCTTACTTGAAGTGGTGTCGTATATGATCAGGTATCTCTACAAAGGCAGATTTTGTATTTGTTCTTGGGTGACTTTTTATGCATCATGTTTAGGGATTTTTTGGACAAATATTTCACAAACCTGTGACTTGAAATCTGCTAAAAGATACAATATGAATCAACAGGTGTATAATAACTCATTAATGTATGCATGATATTGCAAAGCAAAACTTTCCACCTTTAAGCAAATTTTGGCAAATGCCATAGATACAAAATAGTTGCAGCAGGTGGCAAATTGCTACAGCATCACCACCCCAGGGTGCAGTGAAGATGAATGAAGCCCTCTGTGTTTTTCCAGGAGTTCACAATTATGGAATCACCCAAGTAAGACATTTGTATTAAAAATCAAGGCTGGTAAAAGTATCTCTAAAACTCTTTGTGTGAGTGGCTTAACAGTTAATAATGATTTTTCTAATACTTCTATGCAACTATGACACAGAAAGACATCTTTGTTCTAGACTGCAGATACTGTGTTTGTTGCTATTCAGTCCATCAAGAAATCCATTGTTATGGGTTCTTCCCCAAAGGGGAGAAAGGTCCCTCCTGTGCCCCCAAACTGATTTTCTGAATATCAGAAGTCATAAGGTTTTGTGAAGTAGTTCCTATTTGACAACATAGAATTAGGCTTTTCTCAAGCTAATTTTAATTCACATTAGGGTAACACAGCAGAAACCCACCTCCAGTTCACACTAATGTCCCTGTTCTACCTCTAAGCTGTTAGCAATTCACCTCTATAATTTGCATGCACTTTGAGACAAAAAAAAATATTTGCTTCATGATGTATACAAGCCTGCACATGAAAGAATAGCTAAAAATAAATTATCTGAGTAAGACTTAAAGCCTTGGAAAGAGTCAAAATATGATGAGCATTGGAGGCTACAAATGTGATCACAGCATGGTACCAGCGCAATGAACACAGAGCACATACAATGAATCATTAGAAATACAAGCCAATGCATGCATCCCATTTACATTGTACCTAATGCAGCTGTAGAAGCAGATTAAATTGTATAGACAAAGCTCATTGGGATTTTCCTTTTTATTTATTTTTATTTTTTATCAGCAAGATCATTGATGCTTTGGGGAAGGATCCATCACGGTTTCAGCTGATGTGCGATAGCCATAGTGCTGCACTGAACATTTTTAGACTTGGTCTGTCAGTTGTATGTTGTACATGGTTCATTTACGTTCCTTTGTCATGGTGTTTGATCTTGTCAGTGATTAAGCTGAGGAACTTGAGAAAGCTTACTGGAAGTCAGTATCAGTACAGCTTTCTGCTGATGCTCATGATAAAATAGCATGTTTTTGTGGCTAGCAAAGCGGATATTTTTAAAGAGGAGTCTGAATAAATAACCAAGCAACAAAAAGATCATGTTCTGGTGGCATTGCAGCTTTAGGAGTCAATGACTGAAGGACTGTGAATTCCCTGCACAAAGTTGAACATAGACTAGTTTTCCCAACTACCATAGCTACAGGTCATACAAATTTGGATGCATCTCTTTAAGCTTCATTGTAAATTAAAATATGGATATTAGAATCAGAAGGTCTGTCTTGCCTCCTTTTAGGTGACTTAAGAAAAATTAATTTATCTTCCTGTTTATTTCCTCTTCTATTTCCTGTCCAGTTGGATCACACATTTTAAGTACCACGGCAAGTATCAGAAGTACCATAGCAAGTAGCAAGGATTGTTTTAATAGTATAAATGTATATAATTGCATCTATAATTCTGTGTATACATAGATGATCTCCTGCTGTCCCTTCCAAGCTGAGTTAATGTATGATTCTATATTAAACTATCATTTTGTTATTTCCTTATTATATTATGTTTTTATAACTTGGCTAAGACTTTGTATGTTAGCATTAATAGTTGCTCCAGAAATAAAATAATATGTACAGAATCCTTCAACTTTTTATATGCCCAAGATGTTTCTTAGCTTGTATTCAAAAATCCAGCATGATTAACAACATGCAGTATGCACTGAAACAGACATGGACATTAGAGAGTACTGTTTAGAGGGATGTGAGATTTCTGGAACACTATAAAATGTGAATATTCAAACACTGTCATACAGAGCATATCTCAATGATCTTATGATGCGTTCTGAATATATTTGCATGTGATATTTAATGTTCTGTGATAAACCTGTTTTTTATTCATTGTCTTTTGGGGCTGAAATTCTAAGCGAAAGAAAACCTGTGGATGATTACATCTGTAGCTCTAGTCTCACATCATCTTTGTTTCCTCATATCTGGCTTGTAAAAGTTGTTATTTTAGAGGATAATCTTGATAGATATTCAGCTGTGTTCTGCAGTGGAATGTCAAATATGCATTTCCCATGTGGAAAGAAATGCCTCTGGCCTTCTCAAGATGCTTCTCCCATGTTTCCACAGGGGCATGTGTGAGGGACACATTTGAGGATGCAGCTGCATGCTAGTCGGCTGTGATATTGTTGCTATCATGAGTGATAGTAATGTCCCATACGAGATCCCCTACTCTAGTGAATTTCTGGTAGGTTGAACTGGTGTTGAACTGACCAATGTGAACATACATACACACACACTCACACAAGCAAAAGCCCCCTCTTCCATGACTGATTCTCCAGAGCTAATGTAGTTCATAAAAAATACCCAGAATCTTTAAAGATACATTTGCATATAGGGAGAAGAGATGCTCAAATGATACACAGGTGTTTAGACCCAAATTTTAGTAGTGTTTGTGTGTATATACATTGAAGTACTTAACATGCTATGGGAGTGCTAGTGTATGAGATACACATCTACACAGAGTTTGGTCAGCAATCAAAACAAGCAGGCTGGCCTGTGGACTACATGAGTAATCTGGAGTGTCTGTGTATATGCCTGTGTTTGCAATCCTATAGATGCATTTTGCCAGAAAAAATAACACTTCTTTTGATTGACCTTTGTCTTGTTTAACACGTGGTCCACACTAAGATCCATTTATATCCATGTGTTTTATTCATTAGAATAAATCCTATTGCAAAAAGGATATTGTGCTCTTTCATAAGATTATAAACATTTATTTCAGGGATACTTGAAGTATCAGGGTAGCAATGTACTTTTCTGTCAATGTTATCCACCTCACTGGTATTGTTACTTATATTACAAATGCAGTTTATTCCTTCTCCCAATTCCTGGATCAAATTTCATTATTTTTTCTTTTCCCGAAAGGAGAATATTTTAAATGCCCACCTATTAAGCACTTCTAATCTGTCCATTAATGTGAGGAGTAAGCCATCAGTATTTGTCTTTCAAAAACCATATTTTAGATCACCTTTGCTTTTTGCTTTATCAAATTTTGTCCTGGTGCTCTGGGGTCCTGACAAGCTTAAAGAATATTTGTTCCAGATTATTAATAAGTGCTGGAGTTCAGGTGCTTAAAAGGAATATACCTTCAAACACTTAGGTTAGGACCATAGAGAATGTAAGTAGGTGATGTATTAATTGAGTACATCAAGAAAAAGGTTTATTGTCCTGGCCAACTCCATTTAAAAACATGGTCCAGATGTCTGAAACATTTCTGTGACAGCGGTGTGATCAGTATTCCTTTGGAGCTGCAGCCTGCAGTCAGTTACATGTTCTGCAAACATAGGTGCTGTAGGTACACACCATTTCTTTAGAGAGTGGAGGGCAGCTCACTTGTTTGTTTGGAGGTTTGCCTCTACAGAAAGGACCCCTACAGAAAACTAGTTGAGTTAGTGGCTTTTCTATATTTCTGTTTTTAGAAGTCCCCTTCTGTGTTGGCACAAAACACCCATGCATTCTTTTTCCAGGTGGTTTATAACTGTGGAAACAGTTTTAAGTACCTGCATGGCCAACAGTGTGATTTGAATCCTTACCTGGGTGTGCTCCTAATCCATTTGTGAGAGCAAAAAACCTAGGAATGATACTACACGATAAAATGGTACTTTGAAAGAGTGGAACAGAGCTAATATCTGTCTGGTTTCATCTTATTATTTTCAAGTTAACATTCAGTAAATATTCAGGGTAAAGTTAACACTCAGTAGGGCTGTGCTGGCTCTCAGGGAAAGCTTCTGTACACTTCATATGTTCTGGTAGAAATCTACCCTTCATACAGGTGTGAGCCACAGGACAAGCAATAATATGAATTGCCACTGTATTGTGATTTATGACTCCATTGACTTCCATTAT
Source organism: Pelecanoides urinatrix (assembly GCA_013400755.1). NCBI lineage: Eukaryota > Metazoa > Chordata > Aves > Procellariiformes > Procellariidae > Pelecanoides > Pelecanoides urinatrix. The sequence continues at coordinate 28,440 of VZTQ01012885.1, read as the reverse complement.
ACAGTCATCTGAATGTGATGAGAAAAACTTAAGAGAATAACCAACATAAAATGAAAGAGTATGCTAGTAGTGTAGAACACATCCAGCAAATTTTAAGAAAAGGTTCTATTAAAATGCAGTGATAATCTAGCAGTAAATGGAATTTACACTTTTAGAGAAGCTATATTTTAGACTATCAACCTCAAGCTGATGTTCAGATAGTATCTAGTTATCGAGCTGAATATATTGTGTTGCCATAGGCCTGTGAAGAACTCATCTATCTGGGATTTCTGAAGTAACTTTTACCACCAATAACTATATATCATTCACCTTACACCCTGCCTGAGCTGCTCTCATATTAGGTAATTGACAAATAATGAAGGTTTATGCTGAGCTATTTTACATTCATTCTTATTGTTCTTTACACGTGACAGTGTGGATTGACTAACCTTTTATGCATGTGAATGAGTAGTCTGAAGCTTTAGTGAACAGGTCTATTGAAAGAAAAATACTGAGAGTTCTACTAAGTGTATTTATTTATCATTAATATTAATTATTCATTAACTTCTTTCTATAAAGATTGCCTTCTTTATTCCTACTTGCTTCTTGTTTTCTTTATTTAAAGCAGTATAAGGTTTTCTGAGGTTGTTTGAAAGGTAAAAGCTGATCACCTACTCTCTATAATACTCAGATTTGCTTCACATCAGTCTCCCTCTTTAGTTAAGGCATCTTTTTTCTGTCATTAACTGGCAAAGTACTACCAATCTGAAAGTTGCATCCTTGCCATAAAGTGAAAGGAAGGTTAAGCTAATTTTTGTCTGTCTCTAGGTTGCTTGTTTGCTTAGAAATGCAACCTGTAGACTCATTTGACAGGAGAACATCCTAAAATAAAGCACATGTAGTATATCATTTAGTGCAGAGGCATCAGATAAGCTCTAAGGGCAAAGACTTCCTGGAAACCAGAGACTCAATAGGTCTGAAAATGAAGCAAAAACTATCAAAAGCTTTTTCTACATCGGGAAAAATATAAGATTGAACAATTGCATAAAGATTATTATATTAATGCATCGCCACTTATATTCTGATCTTAGCACTTCACCTTTGGAGGACAAAGTCCAAGTAAGCCTGTGAAGAAGCCTTACTCTGCTTAGCAGAAATCCAGCGTGTCCTCTGGTTGTGGTGTTCAGAAAGGCAGCCCAGGAGAAAGCAAGGAAAGAACTTGCTTTCCTAATAGAACCCACCACCCACGCAAGGCACATCACTGACTAGAGACAGAGACCTGCCCACCCTGATGGGCAAGCAAGAAGGGAAAGGGGAAAAAACATTATTTTCTCAGTTACGGTACGAAAAAGACAGTAAATCAGAACTGGGAAATTAGAATCCTAATGTTATCCCATTCTTCAAAAATTTCAGGATCTTCAAAATATCTGTCAGGAGCAAGGATTAAGGTTTAAAAATCCCCCCCCCCCTTTTTTTTTTCTCTTCAAAGATAAAGTCCAGAAAAATAAAAATATTTCTTATGCATTTTGAGGTGTGTGGGTAGTTTTTAAGTACTCTTTTTTTGTTTGTTTGTTTGTTTTTTTCTTAAGCATTAAAATGACAGCATTTTAAACAAGAAAATCACTATCTTTCATTTTAAAAGTTCTGCAATAAATAACCAGAGATTGGGGGTGGTTCTTACAGTGCTGAACAAAAATAAATTGACCTTAAAACCATCTTTAAAAAAATACTGTTTCTTGATGAAAACCTCTTTAGCTGGGTAATTTCCACTTTTCTATATTAATTTTCAGGGCAGGACTGCACTTTAATTAAGTTCACCAGTCCATAAACACTCTGAACGTTTCCTTTCATTAATTTATGTAAATTTTAAGGGCAAGACACTGCAATCCATACTCATTTGATGAGTGCTTATCCATATGAATCATTATACCTGCTTCAAAGGACTGTCGTAGAAAGACCTGCAGAAGCAGGAGATGCCCAGGCAGTCCACACCGGTGCACAGATAGTATTGCATTGTTTCCTTTGTACTTAGATCATACATTTGGGTATACATACATTTGCCTGATTCTCAGTGACAGGGACAGAATTGTGTAGAAATTCTGCAGTGAATGAAAATCACAGCAGTTTTCTCCCATTTCAGATCTTCAGGGGTTCCGAAAATTTGCATAAATATTTATCCTGACAAGTGACAGGACTAATCTTCTGACTAAATTTTGATTCTAAATTATATCAGCCAGTTTACATAGCAGACCAGATGAAGACTGTACCTGGCTAAACGTTGCTGAAACTTTCACCCCAGTGTCTGTGTCCTCATGATCTGGTCTGCGCATGCCTGCTGAGACTCTGCTGGTGACAGGGGTGCTCCTCCAAGGCTGTCAGAGACACTGCTTTGTCAATATGATGCTTGGAAGGAGATGCACATAATAACATGAAGATTTCCGTGCAGTGTTCATCTAGCCATAAAAAGGTCACCTACTTTTGTCCAATAGTCCCAAAAAAATTTAAATAGCAGTATTGCTCTGATTGACAGCACGTACAACTGATTAAAAAATAGCTAGTGCTATGTGAAAGCTTGAAAACTGATCAATTGAGTTCAAATAACTTAACAGAGCAGTCAGAACCAGACATTTTCTCTCTTGTGAAAGAAACTATGTGATAAATAAGGACATAGATTAAGAGACAGGCATAACAGTTGCTGCTGCTGAAACCCTGACCGGGGCCATGCCCTGTCCTCTGTGTGGAGGACAGACTGGGATTTGGCAGCTCTGGCTTCTTCCCCTGTTTTTGCCACAGCTTGCTTTATGACTGACAAGTTTTACTTAGCTTTTATGTCCTTCTGCTGCCTGATCCCACAGATGAAGCCGTTTGTCCCAAGTGTCTCTTCTACAGCAGCCTTGTGATGACTCCATATGCTCGTACTGTCTCTAGATGGAATTAGCCAAAGAACAGGACTTGTTAATGTACAGTTTATACAGTACTACTAGGAAAGAATATGCAGTTCACAAGGATGTTGTTTTCTTCTTGGAAAGCTGATTTTAGTCAAGTGTGTTGGGTTTTTTCCTATAAAGTATTTTTCTGATGCTTGGAAAAACAGAAGAACAAAAACCAAAGCTACTTCTATGAGTTGGGATGATGCAGCTGTCGTGGTTTAACCCCAGCCGGCCACTGAGCACCACGCAGCCACTCGCTCACTCCTCCCTGGTGGGGTTGGGGAGAGAATTGGCAGAGTAAAAGTGAAAAAAAAAACCACTTGTGGGCTAGATAAAGACAGTTTAATAGGTAAAGCAAAAGCTGCACACACAAGCAAAGCAAAACAAGGAATTTATTCACTCCTTCCCATCGGCAGGCAGGTGTTCAGCCATCTCCAGGAAAGCAGGGCTGCATCACGCGTAACGGTTACTTGGGGAGACAAACGCCATCACTCCAAATGTCCTTCCCTCCTTCTTCTTTGCCCAGCCTTATATGCTGAGCATGACGTCATCTGGTATGGAATAGCCCATTGGCCAGCTGAGCCAGTCGTCGCGGCTATGCCCCCTCCCACTCCCCTGTGCACCTGGCAGGGCACAGGAAAACGAAAAGTCCTTGACTAGCGTAAACATTACTTAGCAACAACTAAAACATCAGTGTGTTATCAACATTATTCTCGTACTGCATCCCAAACACAGCACTATACCAGTTAATAGGAAGAAAATCAACTCCATCCCAGCCGAAATCAGGACAGCAGCTTAAGGAGTTGCTTTTTTGTCAGTTTAACTTAAAAGAAAAGGAAAAAAAATAAAAACTTATCTTGTTAGCTTATATTGTGGCAGCACACTGCAAGGCTCTAGTCATGTAGTAACAGGGAGTACAAGTGCAATGTTGGCATTCCTTTCAAGCAGAGGGTGTATCCTGCCCAATGAGAGGTAAAACTTTCAAAATAATCTGACATGCTTCTGACAGAAAGCAGATAACATCAGAACTGCAGTCCTGAAACCCTTTGGCTGGCAGGAAATATGGACACAAAATGTAACACACTTTCCACTGTTGAATGGTCAAATATCTTCTTTCAGCAATATCTGTTCTTTTAATTCACTCAGTCAAAACTGAATACTGCAGCAGGAGAGGCAACACTCAGTTTTTACTTTTGCTTTGTCACTTAACAACATTATTTTGTTAAGCTTATTAACTTTATACTGTGATGGGTTCAGCCTAAATTGTTTGCAGGTACTACAACTAATTGTTTTACCCACTGCTCTCATTTTTAATCAAACTGGATGGAAAAACTCATTGTTCTTAAATGTAATTACTCAGCTTTAGGCTATTCCAGGGAAATTTTCACACATAAAAGTAGACCAGATGGGGAAGAAAGGAATAAACAGTTTCCAAAGGTAGTGTCTATTAAGAGTGCTGTTGAAAAAAAGGTCCACTGTTTGAATGTATTAACATTGTCATTACTTAAAACCCATGGCTATTTATGTGTTGAATTGGTCACTGGGGGGAGCTGAGATTGCTCTAAGCTACAGTCAGCTGCGTGTAAGTGGTGCCCTTTGCAATGTGCTCTGATGGCAGCAGCACTGAGCTGTGAAAGACCCTTTTGGGGGCCAGACAGGAAGCAGGTCTATATCAAGGTTAAAATTGTCTTCTTTGTAAGAAAAAAACTTATTAATGAGGAGGGAAGAATTGTATTGGGGTTGTATTGTTTTGGGGTTTTTTTTTGACATATCTGGAAGTTTAATAACAGGTCTTTGGTGAAATAAATTCATCCATGTTTGCCTTAAGGGTGTGCATGTTATTTATTGTCTTGGAGTGTACAAAGGAAATTATTTCAGTAGAGGGTTGGGCTTTGTGTGTCATATGCCTGAAAGGAAACATCAGCCACAGTGCTCACAACAGTCTTTTCAAAGCCAGCAAGAGGAATGGTCACCACAGCAGGATTCCCCACAGCTCTGTTTCATCATGAATTTGTCTTTGGTTTGTTTTTATCCTCCCATTGGAAGAATGAGTCTCTGGAGGGACTGGATGGTTTTTAACTCTGTCACAGAGTGCTGGGAGTCGAAATAACACCACTAACTCCAGTAATGTTCTACAACGCTGTAAGTAACAACACAGGAAAAAGTAAGCTATTTAAACAAGTGGAAGAAAGACTTACCCAACTGCACTCTGGCACACCAGTATCCATCCCTCCCTGCACAGGGGAATCGTCTGCAGAAGAATAGCACGGTTGCTTTACTCTGCAGAATCAAAATCATTTCCATTTCAATCACAAGCCTTTGCCATACACTCAGCCAACGTTCTTTCATTTAATTTATTTTTTCTATCTGCTTCAGACCATTGTCACCCTTTACTTTAATTTTTCCTGGTCTTCGACATTTTGAGAGGAGAGGAACCAAAGCAGAATACAGTTTTCAAACTGTAGATACCTCATTGACTAATATAGTGTAAAATTTATATTCTCTGTGCTGTACTCTTACCATAATAGTTCCTAATATATTATTTATTTTTTAACTCCACAGAAGCACTGAACTGTGTTTTCATGGGTCTAGCTATTATAAAGATCATCTCAGTGCCCATGCCTGTGTATGCAAAGTTGTGTGTGTCTCCTTTCCTACATGCATCCCTTTTCTTTTGTCTACATTGAATTTCCTTACCTGGTCCTTCAAACATGACTCTTAGGAGGTCCTTCCACAGTTATTCACAACTAGTCCTTAACTTACTATTCTGACTGGTTTAGTATCATCTGCAAATTCTGTTACCTCTTCGCAATGATTAATGCTGTGCCTATCATGATTCACCTCTTTTTTGAAAGATCTTTGCGCAAAATTTGAACAGTAAGATTGAAGCCGTGGTTCTGAGCTAACCACCTGAGCTGCTTTACATATTTCTACCTGTAACTCTGAAGCAGAAGACTCTGGAGGAGAAGACAAAGCCATTCTACTGGCATTAATCAAAGACATGTAGGTACACGGCAAAACATCTAACTTGTCCTCCATGCCAATTTTCACAAATACATCTTTTGTGGTGGGTTGACCCTGGCTGGACATCAGGTGCCCTCTAAGCTGCTCTATCACTGTCCCTTCTCAGCTGGACAGGGGGAGAAAAAAATATGAAGAAAGGCTCGTGGCTCGAGAGGACAGGGAGATCACTCAGCAACTACTGTCACAGGAAAAACAGACTCATCTTGGGGAAATAAATTTAATTTACTAACAATCAAATCAGAGTAAGGTAATGAGAAATAAAACCAAATTTTAAAAACACCTTCCCCCCACCCCTCCCTTCTTCCCAAGCTGAACTTTACTCTTGGCTTTCTCTACATCATCCCCCCCAGCAGCACAGGGGGATGGGGAATGGGGGTTGTGGTCACTTCATCACGTGTGGTCTCTGCCACTCCTTCCTCCTCACACTCTTCCCCTGCTCCAGAGTGGGGTCCCTTCCACGGCGTGCAGTCCTTCAGGAACAGACTGCTCCAGTGTGGGTCCCCCACAGGGTCACAAGTCCTGCCAGCAAACCTGCTCCAGCGTGGGCTTCTCTCTCCACAGGTCCACAGGTCCTGTGAGGAGCCTGCTCCAGTATGGGCTTCCCATGGGATCACAGCCTCCTCTGGGCATCCACCTGCTCCAGCACGAGGTCCTCCATGGGCTGCAGGTGGATATCTGCTCCATCGCTAACCTCCATGGGCTGCAGGGGCACAACATCTCTCACCATGTTCTTCACCACAGGCTGCAGGGGAATCTCTGCTCCAGCATCTCTTCCCCCTCCTTCTTCACTGACCTTAGTGTCTGCAGAGTTGTTCCTCTCACATATTCTCACTCCTCTCTCCGGCTACCATTGCATAGCAGTTTTTTTCCCTTTTTCCCTTTCTCAAATATGTTATTCCAGAGGCACTACCACCGTTGCTGATGGGCTCAGCCTTGGCCAGTGGTGGGTCCATCTCGGAGCCAGCTGGCATTGGTTCTATTGGACATGAAAGAAGCTTCCAGCAGTATCTCACAGAAGCCACCTTACAGCTCTCCTGCTACACACGCAAACCCAATACTGTTGCCTGAATATCTCAGGAAATCATGCTGAGACAATGACTTCAATGTGGCACCGGTGTCCATATTCAGCTGGATGGTGCTGAGCATGAGGTAACTGAGCTTTCTGCTCCACTGTTCCTGAAGATGTCCAGCTTTGTACTCTGTCTGAAAATCTCCTATTGTTGAAGCCAAAGAGAGTTTTGTGTTGATGAGTGGAATGTAGAATATTTCTTACGTACTATGAAATACATGCAAATAATGGTGTACATTTCTGGATGTTTTCAGTCTATTATCCATAAACTTTCTTTATAGGAGTCAAATATTTTTCTGCTGAGAAGCAGTGGCCTTCTATGGAAAGTTAATGAGGCCATGGAAATGGGTTTTAAAGTATACATTATTTGCTGTATATAGCTAATGAGCCAGGGAAAACATTCACATTTTTCCTCTCTTAAATGCTCCTGTCTTTCAGTTAAAACCATTGTCTTTTAATTAATCCTAATTCATGCTGTCCCCTATACTCTTCAAAGAATTTTTTCTTTGTCACTTAAAAGTGCATGCAAGTCAGACATAGCTGCACACAGGCATTCAGATGTACATATATATTTGAGAGGTTGACTTTCAAGTTACCTTATCTAGTGATAAACAGTAGATTCAGTAAGGTGAGGCATGTTAATCAATGAGAGTTTTAGTAACTGTTTTGCTTACTGCTTCACTGTAAAGGAGCAATTTCCTTTCAACTTCATAAAGTAATAGAGAAAATAAACCCGTTGCTGAGGAAAAGAAATTGTCACGAAAGCTGGAGAAGGTAATAGCAAAAGGAATGCTTCTAGATGGTTCTATTATATTCCACATTGCAACAGCCTTTGGAATAACCTGGAGCACTCCATGAAGTCTGGTCATGAATATAAAGCCATGTGCGTTAGAGAAATACTTTACTGCTGAATATGTAATAATTGTTACATAGATAATTGTATTGAGTGGAGTGACTAGTCCTATGCTGTTCTGAAGTTATTGTCATGCTTAATATCTTTTGGATATATTCTTATAGCTTCTGAGAGACTTACTTGCTTAGTACTTTGCAAGGGTGGCATAGATCCAGTAGCATGGATTCTTTTATTCTGCCACAGCTTTCACAATGTACAACAAAAATCCTATCAATATCATCATCAATTATGAAGCATTTCCCTCTCACTGTTTGCTAGCTACCTCGGAGTCAAGAACAGTAAAAAAAATTGTCTGCCTTTAAAAGGATGTATTGAACCAAGGTTTCTTTCCTTAGTGCTGAGTTTTAATGAGCAAGTGCTGTGTGCTCAAGAAGAAAGGTAGGAATGAAAAAATGGTTTTAAGTCTCTGTGGTTGGAATCCAGTGCAGAATTTTTTCTGCCAGAAATACAATCTTGAGCGCCTTAATAACTAGGCTTCTCCATTGCTTTTACTGCCATTAACTCTAGGATGAACGTACATGCTGCCAACAGAGGTAGACCTAACCTTCTTTCTTTCTTTCCTCCTGGCCATTTGTGCTTGCATTGCCATTGCTGGGGAAACAGACTCAAGGAACTGACCTGGCCAAAGAACACTCTCTTTTTTGTCTAGAACAGTTTTCAGCTGGGGCATCTTCCTGGTGTAGTTTTTGTGTCACCTGACACATGAAGTGTAAAGCTGCCTAAGGAAAGGCATGGAAATGTGATGAAGGAAGATAGCGTCATTTTTTTCTCTATGAACAGATAAAATAGCCTTTGGGACTTCATTCTAGCCCTAGACTACCTCTAACACAACAAATTGATTCTTACTCAAATCGCAGTTACCTCTGTAAAGAGATTACGGCCCATTTCTTGAAAAAATGAGATTATTTTTTTCTTCACCAAAAAATAACTGTGAAGTGAGAGATCACCATGCAACCTAAGTTTGTTTAGTCTCTGTCCTTTAAATTCTTCCTCCCAGGTGATAATATTCCTCAAGGCACTTAATTATCACCTCAAAAAAAGAATCAACCCTAAAACATAAATTCAGGAGAACTGCAGACATGACAGGAAAATTGATAGAATCTATTCAGTGCATTAAATGTTCATGGAAGTTGCCAAGTTGCAGCTTGTGAGAGTGAAACATGGGTTCTTTGATGCATCTTGGACTTCAATAAGCCATGGTAGAGATTTCATTGTGACAAGGGACCAATTTCTTCAACTGCCTGAAACAGGAGAGAAAAATAAAGCAGATGTTTCCATAGTAGAATTAAGACCAGGAGATATACAAGCGGAGATCTAAATAATTTCTATCTCATTTTTTATGACACATTTGTGAATTATTTGCATTGTGCACTTGTAATTAGAGAGCAGAACAGATGGTAGAGGTTTAGTTTAAAAAAACAAAGAAAATATTTCTTTTAAAAACCAGTGATGCCAAGGATTTATTTACTACATCTGAAAGGTGTTTCTCCCTTCTCTCTGTAACTGAATTGTTGCTCCACTGACACTAAATGGGAATGAAGTGAGACCTAAGGGCATGCCTATGCTTGAAACTCCGCATTTTGTGTATCCATTCATAACGATCTACAGCACACTGCACATACCCACCATTTTGTTATTTTCTGATGAAAACGTGTTCACAATGACAAATGCAATTGTGATAAAAACTATAGCAACTACACATCAATGCTATGTTTTGAAAGGAGCAGACAGCATTCTGGTCAGAAATCCCATGGTTCATTGATTCAAAATCGTGCTGTAGCCACTCTGGGTTTTCTCACATTGCATATTGCAAGGTGAAGGAAATCCAAGTGATCGTGGGGAAAAGGCTGACCATTGGAAATTATATTGTTTGACCCGTACAAGCTCTTTGCCTTTGTTATCAAGTGCCATGTTGAAAATGTCAAGGCACAGAAAAAAACCCACATTGGTAATTGCTAGAAGTTGCAGAGATGTAGATTTTTGCAGACCAGACTACAATCTCTTTACGGTATCATGTTTATGTTGATAAGTGTATCTAAGAAAGGAGGAAAAGGATTTAGCAAAATAAAAACTATCAAAGTAATTAGATCACTCCACAATCATCAAGAGCAGCCTTACAGGCAGGAATACATCCTTTTCTGAGATATGTGTTGTAGTGAAACACATATCATTAAGTGCAATAATTGAGTAAAATACAACAGCTTGTGATATCCATGAAATTGTATTAATTTCATCTTGGCCATAGACTCTGAATGATTATGTAACCAAGTCTCCAGAGTCATAAATTTGGTCCTAGTACCATTAATTGGTGCAGCAGTAATATAGTGCAAGGTCACAAAAATAAGATACGCCTTTGCAAATATGTATGAAGTGTATAGATTGATTTTTTATATTACATATTAATGCGTACACTCAGAAATAGCCATCATATTAGGAATCTTTCTGGTATTCTTGATTTTGTATTCATATTTAGGAAATTAAATACACTAAGAGTTAACCTCCAAAAGTGAGCAAAATTGCTTGCCAAGATCCCAGTGGTCTAGTCATAAAGCAGATTAAAGCATTAAGGAGAAAGCAATACTATTTTTAAAGTAGATCCTTAGTTTGGGTAGCATTGGTTTCTTTGTTGTTTTTTTTTTTTCCCAAACCTTTCACCTCTTACTGTGATGACACCTAAGAAAAGTCCCTAAGTTCATAATACCAGCAGGTTTTTGATGACATTTAAAAGAGTTGAGGCATGATTTCATCTTCCTCTGCTGTTTGCTTTATCACAGGAGTATATTTTACAGATGAATGGCTCTGGAATGTAGCTCTAGGTCATATTAAATAAGTAGGTAGAGGGCCATAGCTTATCATAATTTATCATAAATTTTTGCCTCTAAAGGAAGATATACAATTGTTGAACAAAAAGTGTTTAGTTGTGAAATGGGCTGTAAAGTCACTGAACTACTGTTTGCCAGACATGAAATTAAAATGGATTATTTGCTTCTTTCACTGCAGTGGCCAAGAACTACACACTGTGCAAATCCAGAGTCTGTAAAAATAAATTTCTGACACATGTCCAAGACATATTTCAATTTTGGGTGTGAAACTTGAGTGCTGCAAAATATGGGAGGTAACTATCTCTACTATAAAGAAATAAATCAGTTATCCTACTTTTCAAATTTGGAAGGAAAAAAAAAAGATAAATTGTACCTTGCAAACTTTGGAATTTTATATAAGCAGCACCTCTCCTAAGTCTCAATGTAAATACAAAAAAATACACACTTGGGTTTGAGACCACGTCTATAATGGGCTGCTCGTACTGGAGATTGTGTGTAGACAAAATGTTCTCCAACCATACACAGACTTTTAGTTCTGAATCTCAGTGGAGCAGATGACTGACTTAATGTCCCCACCATCAATTTCTACCTGGCAGGCATCTTCCCTTCATTATGTTGACACAAGGGGCTGTGCAAACTATTCTTAATCTGCTTTGGCAAAATCAGCTCAGCTAAAGTAAATCTCCTTTGCTGTTGCTTTGGAGCCAGCCTAGATGACCTTGCCTGTGTGAAGAGTTCTTATGATCCCCACCAGCTGGTAAAGTGGTGGGGACAGCAAACTACACCAGAATGACAATAACAAGCAGTTTGGGGATAGATATAAGTACAGTCACACCATCTGTTTGCTGTGTAAACATCTATCTACTACCTGTACTGGTAATAAACACACTTCAAAAGCAAAGCATGCTCTTCAGACGAAAGCACTCGTGTGCTTCTACACTAAAGCACCTCTGCTGTCATGGCCAGTTGACTCATGTGTTAGGTATTCACAAGATTTATGAAGAGACGTAATTAATTTTATCAGAATAGTGATTGCCTTTCCATTTTCCCCAATATGGTTGAGGTGTGGCTTGATATTGACACCATAGTGGTGGCACAGTCCTTACAGTGAATATGGTCAGATTGGTACAAAGTATACAGACTTTCACACTATGGGACAAAGTCCTCCTTTGTAATCACTTGAAAGCTGATTTAGTCCTGTGCACCCTTCAAAATTCAACAAAACATTTCACTTGGAGAAGTCTCTAGTCTGTTCTTTTTGGAGATTTACTTTTGTGATGCAATTTGCTCTTCATATATGTTGTGTGACAGGATTTTGCATGGTGTGGAATCCTTGTGTCCAATAGATATTTCATGTACTCATATTAATTGAATATTTGATCTCATTTTATATTTCAAGAATAACTTACATGTGTATATGCAAAGAAATTGTACTGCTGTTAAGGTAGCATAATTTAGCTTGGTAATTGTTGTGGACATTGGATAAGGTCCTATTACACTTTGAACTACATTGCTTTCTAATCTTTCTAATGAACTTTCTCCTACATCTAAAAGGGGCATCTTACCAACTTTCTAGCCATCACGCAGTAACCACTGGATTCTGTTTCCTTCACTAAGATTCTGTGAGATTCTCTGAAGCTCCAAAAAAGGTCCCATCCCATGCTGGCAGCTGCTTAGCATTTTAGCTAATATTCATCTGAACTTAATGTAGACCTAGAACAATATGGAACATTGTGTATCATTTTTTATTTACCCAATAATAGCCCTCTGTTTTCTCATCCTTTGAATGAAGGTGAGGTACAGTACACACACCAGCAAGAACTCTCAACAGCATATTAAATCTTGTAGAAAATTGTATTTCTAGGAAAGTAGTGTATCTTTCTTTGTCAGTATTGAACCATTGCTGTTCTATATGGTGCCAATAGCGTTACATCTGATGCTGGTCTGAGACATTAAGTAGCAGTAAAGACCACTCTCTTGGTTTATTTATTCTTATTAGCTAGATCTGAGCAGTTTCTTCCTTTGGGTCCCTTTAACCTACCCTGCATCCTTCCCCGTTGCTTTTGTATGCAGCTGAGGGGGCTGTGCTGGTCCTGTGGCCACTGCTGAGTAATTTATGTGGAACAGAAAGTGATCCATGAGATTGTTGCCACTGAATAGCCCTGGGACTTCCCTCCATGCCCAGGCCCACCCCATCTCTAACAGACAGAGCTGTTGCTTTCTCCTGCCCGAGGAACAGCTGCCTCTGCTCCCTGAGATAACCCACACAGGTCTCTTGGTGCTCAGCCTGAGGAAGGGGTTCAGGCCATGAAGGCTGGTCACCTCCCTCCACGCTATGTCCTTTGCAGCTGAGGACTGAAACAGCAGAAGAACAAAACTGTGGAGATATCTTCCTTTGGAAACTTCTCTGCTCTTTGAGCCCACTGTCCATTTCTGCCTGGCATAGCCTTGCAGCTGTAAAGCCCTGAAGGCGCTGTAGTAGTCAAACCCAGGTGAGGCGCTTGTCCCTCATTTCAGATATATTTTACCATCAAAGGAGATGGTAAAACAGCCTCTGCATTTTCTTGTGATAGGCTTTGGTTTGGAATGAGGGGGAAGCTGGTTATTTCATTTTATGAGCAAATATTAATTTGTGGCAGTCTTAATTGAAAGTAATATGTAATTTTCTCCAATTGACATCATAAAATGAGATTGTGTTTCTCTTCCCTAAACTTGTTTTCAAGCATTCTACATAGCAACAGAAGAAGGGCAAAAAAGACCCATTAGGAAAAAGACCAATTTTGCGGTGAAAACTTGTTCTTTTTTATTATTATTCTTGGGATGCCATTGCAGAGAGAATAACCTTAATTTTATTATATATGTGTATATTATCTGCATTATAAATTAGATAGGGTTGTTCAAAACTAAAATCAGAATCTAAATAAACCACAGTTATTGCCATATACAACACTCAGCAGTGTTCATTCTGCAAAATGATGGCTCTTGAGTCATATATAAATTAATACATAGAACCACAGAATACTTCAGGTTGAAACGGACCTTGGGAGGTCTACTTCCAGTTGACTATCCAACTAGATGATATCCAAGGGTTCTATCCAATTTTCTGCTTTAAGTAAGACAAAAGAAGTAAGTTGCTCTGGTCTTTGTCTAGTCACATTTAGAGCATCTCCAGGGATGGAGAACACATAACCTCTTGCATTGTTTTTGGCTGGGATAGAGTTAATTTTCTTCATAGTAGCTTGTACGGTGCTGTGTTTTGGATATGTGATGAAAATAGTGTTGATAATACAGGGATGTTTTAGTTATTGTTGAGTAGTACTTACCTAGCATCAAGGCCTTTTCTGCTTCTCACATTGCCCCACCAGCAAGTAGGTTGGGAGTGCACAAGAAGTTGGGAGGGGACACAGCCAGGACAGCTGACCCCAACTGACCAAAGAGATATTCCACACCATATCCTGCACCTGGGTTGGGGCAACCCCCAGTATCAATACGGGCTGGGGGATGAAGGGATTGAGAGCAGCTCTGCTGAGAAGGACGTGGGGGTACTGGTGGATGAAAAGCTGGACATGAGCCAGCAATATGTGCTCACAGACCACAAGGCCAATCATACCCTGGGCTGCATCAAAAGCAGCGTGGCCAGCAGGTCGAGGGAGGTGATTCTGCCCCTACTCTGCTCCGGTGAGACCCCACCTGGAATACCACGTCCAGCTCTGGAGTCCTCAGCACAAGAGAGACATGGACCTGTTGGAGCACGTCCAGAGGAGGGCCACAAAAATGATCAGAGGGATGGAAAACCTCTCCTATGAAGAAAGGCTGAGAGAGTTGGGGTTATCCAGCCTGGAGAAGAGAAGGCTTTGGGACACCTTATTGCAGCCTTTCAGTACTTAAAGGGGGTTTCTAAGAAAGATGGCGACAAACATTTTAACGGGGCCTGCTGTGACAGGACACGGGGGAATGGTTTTAAACTAAAAGAGGGTAGATTTAGGCTAGATATAAGGAAGAAATTTTTTACAGTGAGGATGATGAAACACTGGAACAAGTTGCCCAGAGAGGTGGTAGATGTACCATCCCTGGAAACTTTTAAGGTCAGGTTGGATGGCCCTCTGAGCAACCTGATCTAGTTCAAGATGTCCCTGCGCACAGCAGGGTGGTTGGACTAGATGACCTTTAAAGGTCCTTTCCAACTATTCTATGATTCTATGATATGATGTCACACTCAGCCATAAAAGCTGGGGGAAGAAGGAGGAAGGGGGACATTCAGAGTCATGGCGTTTGTCTTCCCAAGTAACCGTTACATGTAATGGAGTCCTGCTTTCCTGGAGATGGCTGAACACTTGCCTGCTGATGGGAAGGAGTGAATGAATTCCTTGTTGTGCTTTGCTTGTGTGTGCAGCTTTTGCTTTACCTATTAAACTGTCTTTATCTCAACCCATAGTTTTTCTCACTTTTACCCTTCCAATTGTGAGCAAGCGGCTGTGCAGAACTTAGCTGCCTACCAGGGCTAGACCACAACACCTCTGTGGACACTGCTTGAACACAGTCAGGGTTTCTTTTGGTTTGTTTTGTTTTTTTTTCTTCTCCCTATATGCAGTCAGGATTTCCTTTGCAGTAATTTGTGGTAATTGCTTCATGTCTTTTACTGTGTACCTCTGTCTCTCAATGAAGTGCCCCTGCTTAGCCCATTTAGGTTGACTGCAGTTAGATTTCCTCCTCCCTCTTCTCCAGGGTAAACCAAATTGGCTCCTCCGTGTTCCCCAATACTCATCTTGGCTGTCAAATGCTCCCCACTCCCTGGTGGCCATCAGGAGGACATTTACAACATGCATACCTCTGCCACTTTGTTCAGAAAGGAAGGGTACTTCATCAAAATGGCAAATAATATAGGGGAACTGAAGGTGCTATAAACTTATGTGCTTAAACTAGAGGCCAGAGTGATCAATAATTAACTTTAGCTGAGAAGAATCCAAACTTTGTCTGTACCCTTGATGCATTGCACTCTGTAGTTCTTGGGCTGTTGTGTAGCTAAGTATTTTAAAGGTCACATGCATAAATGGTATGTTAATAAAGTATAAATATCTGTAATTATATGCCATCTACTTTTTCATGTTCTGAGAAAACACTATCAGAGGACACTTAAAACCAGCAAGCTGTGAGACATCTCCAGCATGACTTGGTAGTGAGTTCCTGAGACTTGTTTTTGTTGTTCTTTTTTTAACATGGAGGTACAGATTTATGATTTCAGCATTTAGTACACTATTATAGAACCATCAGGCACTAAGTTTTTTCTCTAATTCAATACTTGTAATTGTGTCCAATATTTCTAATTTTGCAGTGTTTTCTCTCTCTTTGAGGAGAAAGAGAAGTTTTTCACTTTAACTCACTATAACTTCTGTTGGTTAAAAAAATTTACTTTAAAAAATGTCTATAAAAATAGTGTAAGAAATAACTGGACATACTGATATAAAAGTCAAGGATGGAAAATATATTGACGGTCATTCATAGTTTAGTTCTTGAAATCCATTTCATTTAATCCTCCTCTTATCAAGATATGAACAAAAATTACACAATTCAACTTAATGGAATTATGGGGCTGTAAGTATAAAGACAATCAGGACTAGTGTGTGGAGTTAGGAAGGAGCATAAAGTGATGTTTTCATAGAGAAATTCTACAGTTTAAATAAATAATGAAAAAAATATTCTCTGGTATTCTAATGCTGCAACCTGTTGGGTGAACAAACAGCTGGTATGTTTGGTTTTGCTTTGTTCATATGCATTCAGGGAGAACTGAGTTTGGTTAAGGAACATCCATTGTTAGACAGCCCTGAAGAGAGGCACAAGCAAAATCTGCACATTGCGTGATGTCCCCACTCTTTCTTCTCATGGGTGGTGGGAGGGATGCAAGGAATGACCATCACAGGTGCTTCCCTGCACCACTCAGCTTCAGAGCACAGCTGCAGTGAAACAGATGGCTTCTGAGGTTGTAGCTAATTGCAGCTCAGTCCAATTACTCGCCACTGCTGTTTATTTTCATACTAGTGTCATGGTTTAACCCCAGCCCGCAACTAAGCCCACACAGCTGCTCACGCACTCCCCCCTGGTGGGATGGGGGAGAGAATCAGAAGGGTAAAAGTGAGAACACTCATGGGTTGAGATAAAGTTTAATAAGTAAAGCAAGAGCCGCACACGCAAGCAAAGCAAAACAAGGAATTCCTTCACTTCTTCCCATCGGCAGGCAGGTGTTCAGCCATCCCCAGGAAAGCAGGGCTCCATCATGTGTAACCATTACTCGGGAAGACAAACATCACTCCAAAAGTCCCCCCTTCCTTCTTCTTCCCCCAGCTTTATAGGCCAAGCCACGTCATATGGTATGGGATATCCTTTTGGTCAGCTGGTGTCAGCTGTCTCAGCTGTGGCCCCTCCCAGCTCCTTGTGCACCCCCAGCCTGCTCGCTGGTGGGGGGGGGTGAGGAGCAGAAAAGGCCTGGACTCTGTGTAAGCACTGCTCAGCAGTAACGAAAACATCTCTGTATTATCAACAATGTTTTCAGCACAACTCCAAAACACAGCCCCATACAAGCTACTATGGAAAAAATTAACTCTATCCCAGTCAAAACCAGCACAACTAGTTTAGTCACAATCTATTCTGGTGTGATATTGCATATGATAATTCAAATTGCTTATAAAAGCTGCATGTTATGTTAGCTGATTTACTGAAAAACTTGTTCTGTGTGGAGTAACAATACCAACTCTGATATTTGGAAGCTGAGGAATTCTGAAACAGTAGGTGTTTTACTTTTCTCAAATTAGATTCTTTTGGCTCTTCTGCACATTTGACTATTAACTATTTTCTACAGTTCTGCTTGGTTCAGATTAAAAATACTTAGGAGATTGTAAATGAAGACATTCATGGCAAATGTGATATGGTATGGAACACGTTACTCTAAAGCATTCTATTGTTTCACCAAAGTATTTCTCTATTTAGGAAAACCAAGTATTTAAAAACTCATCTTACTGGTGAGAGCTTTTCATCAACAATAAGAAAAAAATGATATTGCATTGCTTGAGCTGATGCAGAAGTTCCTCCTTAGGCAAGTATCTAATTTTTAATTCTTCCTTGTCTGGCAATAGTTCATGAATGTACTGTTATCTGTGTCTGGAAAGACATAGGGGATGAAAGGAAGCAGTATGTTACAATGAAAAGAGAAAGAACATCCTAAAGACCAAGCTAGGCAGGCATTGCCCACTGTAAGGTGAAAACATGAATTCATAGCACAGATTAGAAGTTTGTGATATGAAGAAATGGGAGGAAAAATGAACTGCAAGACAAAGTGAAAACTGTGCAACAATACATTGGGCAGCAGAGTTTGCCTGAAGTTTAAATTAGCCAACATTGTGGAAAATGAGACATGACCAAGGTTTTATCAGTTTGAATTTTAGCTGTATCAAAAACTGTTGCAGCTCTGCAAAAAAGGGGAATGAAGTTTCTACAGTCCCAAAGAAGCTCTTGCCCCTATAAAAATTAATGATTGAATGAAAAAGCAGAAAAAAAGCATGTATTAATCTGACCCCTGAAAATACAGAAATGGATGCACATTTTAGATTTACTAGGGACACATCAATAAAACAGACACAGGACATAGTAGAGAACAACTCAAAGCCTAGTTTAACAAATTAACAGCAAGAAAAACTATTTGATCAAATTTAGCCATAGTGCACCCTGTTAACCTGATATATGATTATATGTTGACAAATTTAATCCACCGTGTGAGCAGATTAAATCATTGTAGTTCTTCAAATTACTGTTGGTCATAATATCTCCAACGACCCTCAGTGACAGCTTTTGCTGGCTTCATAACTGTCTTACTCAACAAATGACAGAGAAATATTCCTCACAAAGTATAATTTCCATCAGTGTCCACTCAGCTCTAATTCAGTTACACTTCTTTTTGTTTTTATTTCACCAGGCAGAGCAGTACAACTCGCATAAACTTAAACTCCGTTTTTCCTCTCACAGTTACTATGAAAGAAGAAAGAGTTAGTGTTTAGAGATCCCTGAAGATATCTTCAGTTATGTAAAGAGGCAAAAGAATGCATAGGCATAAATAAAAATACAATAGGATTTGGTGCGTTGGTTTGCCGACATCATGTATACAATGGTGTCAATTTAGGTTTCTGCATAGACACTGCTAAGGGGAAAAAATTATTGAAGTAAATTGAACACAAACACTAAAATCTCCTTATTTGTGTATTATGCTTTCAATATTCACATAAAACATTATAGTTAATGACCTCTTTTTCTCTTTGAGCATCTGTTCTGTCTCCCCACATCCTTCCCCTTCCTCCCCAATGTCTTCAGTAACGTTACGGTGCACTCATCAGGCAGTACCAAGTTCCTTCATAATAGTGGTGAACTAGAATAGCCTTCTTATGCAAAACACTTCATAATATATCTATTAGTCTCTATACTGTCTCTATCTATCTATTTACACATACATGTCATGTATACATTTCCCCATGCCTCATCAGGGCAAAGATTACACCTTTTACCATTTTCCACAGCTGAGAAGAGATCCACCTCAGTATTACACTCACTTCCCTTAATCTTGATTGCACCAGCTTTTGATCATGTTGTGTTAACAGGTCCAGTCTGCAGCAACAGATGGAGATCAAAGGGTGAGCAGTTTTTGCATTTCACATTCCCACTGGAGCGGCTCTATTTTATATAGGTGTTGTCAGAACATATGTTCTACATCTCAAGTGCCAGCCCTAAGCATTGTGCTATTCGGGATGGAATGTCTTTTCTGCTCTCATTTTGACCATGATTCCTGCCCTGGACTCCCCCAAAATCCACAAAGATGTAATTAAAACAGATATATTTCTGTGTCAGTTTTCCTACCTTTGTGTTTCACTATATGTCTCCTCATACACTATTCCACATTTTCTAAGGTTACCTCTAAGTGTTTCCTCTGACTACATAAACTTAAAAAGCAGACTGTTCTTTTCTCTTGCTACTTTCTGCTTTTAAATTAATTTAAATGTCTTACTAAAAGATCTTTAGAATATTGAGAACACAGGATGTAAAAATCCTGCATATAGATCATTGCATAACTCAACAGTTAAAATCAGAGAAGCCTAAGTGTATTAAATACATCAAGAATAGTGTATTTAATATAAAAAATGAAAACCTTGAAAATCAAATTTAAGTTTAAATTAATGAGAAATTCCAATATTTGGAAAAGAATGCACAATTTAAAACCTTGGAATATACTATGTCTACTAAGATCTGAAAATAGTTAGAAACACTATTATTAAATCATTGTCAAATTACTTATTCATCAACTTACACCATGCTGCAAACATTTTTAAAACATAAGCATTGAGTATAAACAGTAACTGTGGCAAGTACAGATTTATTTTCTGACGATGTATAATCAGCCTACAAAAAGAGACTCTTGGCAAATAATTTTGAATTTTATAAACAGACTGTAACCACACCTTACTTGTTAATAATCTCAAATTGCACAGCCAAACCAGTTTTACATTACAATAAATTTACATTTTACATTTAGTATAACCTAATGTCAAATTGGTTTAACTTACATATAATTCTTACTTTCTGCCTCATGAAATTCAGCATTTGTGGGAGCAAAATCATACTAGCTGTGATAGACAAGTATGTGTAAAGTCAGGGTTTAGTGCATATTTCATATTTTATTCAGAATCTGCATAATGTGTTTGCTTTACAAAGGCACTTTCCACATTTAAAATTTACAGGATATATATGAAAAATGTATGAAGTCAGCTGTAACTGACACTTCAGTGCAATGAGTTCCTCTTCTCCATCCCCTCAAACAGAAATGTCTGCAATTACAGACTGTGGGGTTAGACACAGCAACAGGGAAAGAACTGAATCCTTCACTCACGCTTAAACTGTAAAACATATCTATGCAGCAGCAAGCAAATGTGGTGTCTTCTCTTGTATCTTGCATGGACACTTTTCTGGGAACAGTAAAAGAGGAACAGTTGGTTGCAGCAAATCTAGACTTTTCTCCATTACTTTCCACATTACTTTTCTCTCTTTGCCTTTTTCCTTTTTTTTTCCCCTCTATTCTTTTTTTTTTTTAGAATTCCTCTTAATTTAAAAATTTTTCAGTAAAATTAAACTACTTTCTATTTTGCACATGGAGATGAAGACTTAAGAATTATTAAAGACACAAATAAAGCACGTTGACACATATCTTTAGGGATATATTTCCTGTTCATTCAGCATTTAATAGATGAGGTTTTCATCCTTAAAAACTTGGGATTTTTCCCAGTTCTATCTTAAAGCTAAAACTGACTTGTAAATACCTTGAGATATAACTGTTCTGCAAACTGGCAGTAAAGGGATCAATGGTTTTCATTTCTTGGGGCAAATGAAGAAACAAAATGATGGATGTAAATAAGTATCTTGGTCCTTGACACTTCCCCAGTGCTGAGAAACTTGGCAGAACCCTGAGCCACAGCTAAAAGACGGTGTTTCCTTTTCCTATACACAGCACAGGCTCTCATTGAACTTACCTGGGAAAGAAAACAAAGAGAATATGCTTCTAGGGAAATCTCAAGAGAAAGAAATCATGCAAATACCTCTAGACTGCTTGCAGACCCAAATCACATGGACCTAGCATCTCACCTCTTTATGGAGAGGGAGATTTCAGCTCAGTTAATACAAGTATGTTCATCTTGTTTCCTATCAAAGTAGCTGGGAGGAGAACTTTCAAAAGCGTAAATGTGAGTTAAGGACATATTTCTTCCTGTCTTTCATTTAGATACTAAACACCTTTTGCAGCTATGCCAGTCTTCATTGCAAAGGTAACAACATTTCATAGCTCAGTGCATACAATTCAATTAACTTCCAGAGATGGTGCTGGAGAGAATGTAGTTCAGATTGGATTTCAATATTTATATTTAAGGAGGAAAAGTGTAATCAGTACTCTTAATTGTGCCTGAATGTTCACCCCCATCACATCTCAAAATCAGAATAGACAGGAAATCCACAATAGCATATTTGCAGACTACCTTTTCATAGCAAACTGTACATTTGCCACTATATATACATAAAAATTAGCAGAAATCAATATCAATACTAGACTTTCTTCATAAGTGGCATCCTGCCAGGGAGCTCCTGCATTAATAGGGTAAGAATGCCAATACAATTACACCTGACCTCTTGACTATGAATACTTCCAAGCCTTTTATCTCATTAAAAATTGATGATCTATGCTAGAAGAAGAGATGTTGCTGCTGCTGTTATTCAAGACTAGAACTGAAAAAGAAAAAGTTTATTATATTACTTTATTATGAGGATACTTTAATGAAAACACTCAGTTTCTTGATGTTTTGATTATCTCTCCATTAAATTTGCATTTTCATTGATACTTAAAAAACATCTACTTCAGTTCTGTCCTCTGTTTTGTAAGTCTAGATACTCTGTCTGCATTTCATTGAGTTGTTCTATATGAAAGTATTGATTTAATCAAGTACCTGAAATTCACTTCAACTTTTCATTACTTTAATGCTGCAATATCAGTGATACAGCATTGTAGTGAAATACTTTCTCAGAAGGGGTTATTCTGAGCACTAGTTTATCTGATCAAGACAAATATTTTGCTGAGCTCCGCTACTTCGTTCAGTTTGGATTTTGTTTAATACCAAGATTATGTACTAAGTTCTTTGTCTTCTACAGATATAAAGTTGTTTCAGTGTAAGTTGGGAAACTATTTATACAATTGAAACAGAAATGAATTTTGCATAAAATATCCTGGAAGGAATTACCTTACAAAGATACTTTGCGAATATTTGTATTGGAAACTTAATTTATATTAAAACTTTCCTTTGTTTGTTTCCTTAATTTGTTCAATACATAACCTAGGGAGGACCCAGAATGGAAGGAATATTTTTGTGTGTGTGTGCATATATTTATACATATAGACGTAAATGCAGGTTGAGGTGTTCTCATTCCTTAACTGCATTTCAGTTAAGGAAAACATAGCAGTGGTTTATTTCATTATCTTGACAGAATGGTGTTTATCACTAGTCACTGCAGATTGTCTTCTTAGGTACAGTTTAATTTTTTATTGTACAGAAAATATTATACAAATATTGTAGATTAATGATTGTTTTGTGGGGGCATTCTCAGCTGCTTTCTCAAATTCTTATTTAACAAGGAAAGGCTTAGAAAGTATAAATCCAGCTCTTTGAGCTGTGCCAAAAGCTACAGTACTTAAGCTACAAATGTAAAATTCCAGTTTTTCCTTAAGTTATTACTGTGGTGTAGCGGGATATCAGGGCTGTGCCTGTGTGCACGCTGAGAGCACTCGAATCATTAATTCCCTGGGTAGTTTGTGAGCACCCGGGCAGTCATCTGCAAAGGTAAGACAGTGGTCTGGCTGGAGACAGCGGACCAGCACGGAATGAGGTGCTGAACTCCCACCTACCTTCACAATTAAAAGTTTGATTGATTGCTGCAGGCACTCGCCAGGTGGAAACTTTGGACCATTCCAGACAGTGTCCCAGGTGGTTCCTGCCGTGCCCAATCCTCCCACTTGTATGTGTAAATGCAGTGATTAACACCTGAATGGATTGACCTGGAGACTCCCAGGCAGCTCCTGCTGCAGAAGTGATAAAATGTTTGTTGATCAGACACGTATATCTAGACAACAGAAACTTTCTGCAGGTGCAAAAATAACCTTGCAAGGTAGCCTCTTGCATTCAAGATATGTAGGAGATGTTTTCCAGGTAAAGACAACAATAGTGAGGGATCATGCATGTGCTGGGGTGGTCACATGCAACCACAGACTTCTGGGTTATAAGAATTAAGCAAAACGACTCAGTTGAAGATGTCATTGAGAGCACTCTTGGAACAGAGACTACCATCACCATTTGAAAAGAAACCAGCTGTCCTCTCTGAGCCATTTAATTCCCCGTACAAACACTACCCCATGCTAAAACCCCTGTAATTAATGTTTTGTGTTTTGTTTTGGTTTGGTTTTTTTTTTTAACAAACACTATCATGGGTATCTGGGCAAGACAGCTCATGAGCAGGATTGGCTCAGGTTTTTCTGTCAGTGTGAAAGTACTCATGAAATGTCTGCCATAAAGGCAGTGCTTCTTCTGGCAATTTTGAGCTCTTTTTTTTCTTTTTGGACTTCTTTTTGGCTTAGGATGAAAAAACATTTGTCTTCTTAGACAGCTAGCCTAAAAATCCTAAAAGAGTACATTAACTGTAACACCAGAAATTTGTTATCCTAGAGAAAACATGCAATCAAGCTGTCCTTGCATCTCTTTCTACTCTGTCCAGTCTATGGAAGCTTCCTCTCATTTTCATTTAAGCTAGATTGAAAATAAACTCCTTGGGGCAGGGACTCATTAGGACAATGTGGTTTTCTTGTTCAGTTAATTGGGTTTTTTAAATTTTTTAGTACCAATTTGCTACTACGTTACACATTGGAGATCCAGATAACAGTAAGGGAAAAGGGAAAGACAGGTAAAACTGAACTTAAATTGTGGATGCCCAACAAAACTTCAATTTAGTTTACTTTTTTTTTTTTTTTTAACTAACCAGCAAAAACAAGCATCGCCTTCTCAATTGTTTTGGTTGTTTTTTTTTTATTTTTATAGAGCTTTTTTAGTAGAAGTTGGAACGAGGGTGATGCTGCAGAACAACCTTCTGAAGTCTTAAACACACTCACTGTTCAAGGTTTTAAATGCAGAAAGTTCGTTTCATCCATTTTATAAGTTGTACCCAAATGTACCTATTGTGAAATGTACTTGGAGTCCTCAAAGCCTGGGATGCTTCAATATGGGAAAGAGATAGAAAAGAAAAGAATACAACAAGGGTCTATACAACACTGAATGACCGGGACAGAATGAATAGAGATTATTGTTCACTGTCCCTTCCAATAGAGGAACTAGGACACATCAAATGATTTTAAGAGGTGACAGATGCAAAACAACTTCCCAAAGTGTTTTTTCAACATTTTATGATTAATCTGTGAAACATCTTGCACAAACGGTTGTCAATGCACTTTTCTCCAGATAGTGATTATACAAATTCATGGGAGGAAAATCCATCGACCGTTGTTACCTACAATAATGTCGCTGTCGGCTCAGGGAATTCATTTGGAGCCTGGAACGGCTGTCAGGGAGAGATCATTGCATTCTTCCCTCGCTCGCTTTACCCTGGTATTTTCTACCCTAGGCTCTCACTTTTGGAGATTGGAGACTGAAAATGGGGATCGGCAGCCCTTTTGTCTAATTCAGTACAGCAATGTTTATGTTTTTACCTCTTTCCCTACTTGCCAATTTCAGGAAGTTTTATATGATTTTGCTTCAGAGCAATCTCTGTCGTGAGTTACTAAAATTTTACAACAGTGATATAATGGAATTCTTGCCAAAAAAACCCTGTGAAGTATATCTGCATTACCAGTCTATTTCTGGAAAGCACTGGTGTGGTAGAAATGTCTCTGAGGGAAGTTCTTTCTCCTCCTAACTTTCTGCAAAACTGACTCTAGTTGGTAGATATTATATACAAAGTAATTGATGATAGCAGTAAATGCCAGCTACTGTTTTCCTTTAGACCAAATAAAGATAAGAGGTTTTCTTTTGCAAACACAAACAGGCTAATATGGTAGGAAAGCCAAGTACTTTTCATGTTTCTTTTAAAGACATTTTTGCAACAACTTTGATAGAGTTACTTAAACTGAGATACAAATAGAAACCAAAAAGTCATGTTACTGAGTGCTATTGTCCTAATTTTTATAAGTGTCTGCTCCTCAGGTGGAATTCAAAGCATGAGGTTAGGTGATCAGACAATGAAGAGACTTCAATGTCTTTGAAAAAGTTTCACAAAAATCATCAGACCTGATAAGGAAGACATTTAAACTCTTCAGTGGTGGCTCACTCTTTAAAAAACAAATCAAACAGAGACTAATTTCTTTGGAAGTATGGGTAGAGATTAAGGATTTCATTTTGGGCAGTATTTGAATTTGAATAATTTCAAAATATTGTTACTAATGAATCATGGATAGTCCACTAGGTTAGAAACAAGCAAATGTTTTTGAAGTTATCATTAACAAGCTCTTGGTATTTGGGGGTCATCATAAGCAAGGTCATGAGTAAAACAGACCAATTTTAGAATAAACTACTCTCCTACAGGAGAGGAGCAGCTGAGGGAACTGGAACTGTTTAGTCTGAGAAGAGGAGGAAAGGAGAGACCTCATTGTGCTCTACAACTGCCTGAAAGGAGGTTGTAGGTGGTGGTCTCTTGTCCCAAGTGTCTAGTGATAGGACAAGAGGAAATGGTCTCAAGTTGCGCCAAGGGAGGTTTAGGTTGGACATTGGGAAAAAATTCTTTACTGAAAGAGTGGTCAGGCCTTGGAACCGGCTGCCCAGGGAAGTGGTGGAATCACCATCCCTGGAGGTATTTAAAAGACGTGTAGATGAGGTGCTTGGGGATGTGGTTTAGTGGGCATGGGGGAGTTGAGTTGACGGTTGGACTTGATGATCTTAGAGGTCTTTTCCAACCTTAATAAGTCTATGATTCTATGAATCCTAGACCTCGCAAAATTTATAAACTCACATCTGGACTTCACCTTTTTGAAAATGGGCACCAGAGCAGGGACTGTGTGTCTTTTTCACAACACAGAGATTCTGACAGTTTAGTAATAATAATGTGTGCTGCAAGTGCATTAAGGCTCCCTGTTGTGTTCATTTTTAACAGATTTTTTTTAATGTTATTTCGAGTTCATCTGCCATGCAGGAGGTAAGGGACAAAAGTGTCTCAGAGGAGCCACAGAAAAGAGAAACAGAGAAGAGCCATAGAAAGTCCAGGGTTCACACAGGAAGCCTGGGTTAACTCGACAGGATTCATATTCTTTTACAGCTTTTTATTCTTCTGGCACCTCTTTTTATTGTGAAGGAAAATAAGTAGATTCAATACATGCAATGCCATAAAAATATTTAATTGCATTTTGAATGAGCCTATGCACACGATGTTTTTTTATAAAAATGCTAGGTATTGACATGTTGGTTGGACAAGGGAGATAAGCCAAAAATAAGTGTTATTGCAAATTAACTAGTGTAACATAATAAATGTCAGCGCTTTATCAGTGTAAATATTTTTGCTTGACAGCTGAAAAAGTCAATTGGTGAGGCTGATTCTGAATGTAAAAAAGCTTCTCAAATCAAGAAAGCTTCAGCTGGAAAAAGGAAGAACTGCTGAGCCACATGGGGCTAACACAGCCCTGGGAGACCCCCGAGGTAGCTAAGCACTCTCCTTCACCATGTTCAAAACCAACTGAGATGTTCCTGACAGTCTGTGTGATGCTGAGCTGTAAGCTTTTTCCCTGCACAGTATGACAGGATTCCCCATGTCCCGACATCCCGGAGACAATCCTGGGCAGAAAATATGTGGGAGAGGGCAAGGAGGAAAAGGACTCATCTGTTCCTCTCTGATTCTTCAGGCAAATGGAGAACATGCAGGTAGATTTGAAAGAAAAAAGTGAGTTACACTGCCTTCTCAGAAAAGATGCAGGGCGTTCAAAAGGAGGTGCCATGCCATGCCATGATTAATATTTTGCTGGACATTATAAATTGCAAGAAGAGCTACCTGTTCTAAATGAAAATTAAAAATGGGGAAATTTCAACTGTCCATTGCTCCCTTTAAACATAAAATAAAAAAATGCCAAGCTATCAGTGGAGAGACCCATTACACCAACTATGGATGTTCCCTTGAACGTTACAATACAATTTCTATGGATGTTAAGCATTTGTTGTCATTGCTGCAGATTGTGTCCACTACAAGCATTTGGCTTTCGCAGCACCGACAAATCCATCTGCATAGCCTGCAAGAAGCAAGTTTTGCCACCAAATGTGTACAAAATCTTCTGGGTTCAGACCCTATGTCTGTCCCACAAACTGGAAGAGGAAGGAAAGAGCTGCTAATAAGAGCTCGTGAACTTGCCATTATTTCAATGAAAAATTTGAAAAATGTAATGTATAAATATCACTATAAAACTTATTCTGTATAACAGACTTTTTTCTTGTCCAAGTATAAAAATCTACATATAATTTTAATAAGTATACCTGATGTTAAATTTTCTAAGCAAAGAATTGCAACCAGTCCATTACCCTCAACACCACGAAATGTAACTAAACAGATGGCTTACCAGTAGTTTTTCCTTGTAGAGCAGATAGTGAAACAGCTTTTTTCAGTGGAAGGCAGTAAAGCATAATTTTGGAAAATACAACTCCTCAGAGACATAGAATCTTCCCAGATTTTATAGAATTCTTTGCTCCTTACACAGCTTAGGAAATTACCATTACTTTTCTAACACCTTTTCTTAGGGTTGGGATTTTTTTTTTCCTTTCAAAATGAGAGACTTTCTGTCAAAAGGAATAACAAAATAAACATTTCTTTTAAAAATAGAAAAAAAAATTCTTCTGTTTGACCATCTCTTCTTTCTTTTTCTTTTTTTTTTCTGCATTTTTTCAAGAAATGGTGCTAATTTTATTCTGAAAATTCAAAATATTGAATTTTGAGCAAGACAAGTGTCTTCCTTAAGTCATCTTGCTGTTTTATCATTGATTTTTTGATATAAATCCTGGCATTTCTCCCTTTTTGAACTTCTGAGACCTCACCGAAAGCAGCTATCATTTTGTCTGA
>VZTQ01012884.1:0-15429 GCA_013400755.1 Pelecanoides urinatrix | reverse complement strand
CACCCTTTATACCAGGAAGCCAGTGATGAAACCTGGGAAATATGGCACCAGGATTCAAATTCTCTTTCAAACTGAGCTGAGAAAGAATCTGGATCTTCTGTATAACAGAAAAACATTCTAAGTGTCAGGGTAAAGAGAATTATAAAAAAACACTCACCTAGAGGCTTTTGAATATGTTCTCTATACCACACTGCAATTACCATAATGATTATCTTTCTGGCAAATATATTTTATCAATGTTTAAACTATTGATTTACTTTCATGTGAAGACTTAAAGTTGAGGTTTGACTGAGGGGCGTGGAAAGAAAGAAAGGAAATTTTATGCAGGTAACAATGCCCTTTTTAGTAAATGGGACTTCTTTGGTGCAAGTACATTCTGTTCCATACTGGCATTAAGCCAACCACTTCTGTAACATTAGCATGTGGCTTTTGTGACTGTGTTTTTTAATACAGTTTTGGAACACAAGTTCAAGCAATAATGGACATTTCTGAGTTTCACTGGAAATGATTTTGAATTTACCCAAACACATATTTCTAGCTGGTTTTTACTGTGTGTGAGAGAGTTGCAATGAGTTACATTGTATGAATATATGATGATTATAGAATGACTATCAGTCTCCTCACAATCACATTTGCACCTGCTCATGTGGTATACACCTGTGCCTTGATGGCAATACAATTGGTATTTTGCCACACATGAAATTGGTCTTGCAACTGATGAAGTATGTTTATGTCAGTTTGCCCTTTCAGATGATGCTGGGTGTTTCCTAATGGATTCTTTCAAATTTTACACTTCAAAATTGCTGTTGTTTTCATGGTCATAATTTAGCTTGACTAGTCCAAATCCACATCACGGATAATGCAGACATAATGCCATTAGTTGCATCTAACAAAAAGGTTTGTGGAAAGTGGAATGATTTGCCCAGTGAGATTGAATTCAAACTAATTACCTACTGTTATTCTCCCCTAGACAAGCAGTCAACAGCACAGTTTAGAAAAACAACATGAGGAGAGTCCCCACCATTTCCAATCTGCATTGCATATATTCCAAGGTGGGGGACTTGGGTGTTTGCTGACTTCATGGCTCCTAGATGCACAGCCATTTCACATTAGAGATGATGTCTTGATTTTCATTTTGAATTCTGCTTTGTTACATATCTTGAAGGCTTCATTTTAAATAGATATTCTTAACAGTTGTTTAAGGTTTTGGTTTTAATAACGGCAATCTGTTAATGTAATTTCACCTTCTGTGCTTATTGGCTGTTTTTAACTTTTGTAGAGCCTTTTCTCTTAGTTACAGTAAAATCTGAGGTTTGTTCTGCAAGTAGACTCTGAATATGTTGTTCCCTCTGTCCTACTCTACCCTATTTTTTCAACAGCAATATTTTCTCAATTACAAATAAGTACTTGGACCTAAGTATAGAAGTTCGAGATTTACAGATTAAAAACACTGAGTGCAAAGTAAAGAATTAGTACATACTTTTACATTTAAATGAAGAGAAAAATAAAGACAGAAAGTGACTGTTTAAGTGGATAAATATATTAATATAAGTACAAAATAATTTTTATGCTCATGAGTCTGATCATTTCCAGTTGTAGTCTGCTATATATTTACATATTCATACGTGCCACAAAGGTACCAAATTTTTGTAGCATCAAAGAAAAGATGGGAGAAAATGATAATCATTTACATATATTCCTGAAAATAAAATCTTACTGGAAATCTTTGTTGCTTCGGGCTTTTAATTTCATTGGAGGATGCCTCCATTCTAGGGGGTGGCAAATATGGGATTAAACATTTTAGCCTACAGATTCTTCAGAAGTACTGCAACTCTTAGAATGATGTATAAAAAGGAGGGCTCATTACCTCCTTCTCTGACTACATATAAAATATATATGAGGCATGTGCCACTGACTCTAGAATGAGGCATTATCTTACGATATGCTCATAGGATGCTACTCAAAGAATTTAGGTGACTAGTGTCTGGATCTCCTGATCATGGAGTTTGGGTTCATTCTGTGTAAGACTGCAACCGTAAGTAAGTCAGAAACGGAAATGCAAACTGAGCTGAGGTGTCTCCAGGATTAGGCATAAGCTTTGGCCTCCACATTTTCCTTTGTGACAGTTGTTTAGACACATTCATACTCAACATATTGACTTAATTGTTCTGGCTCCCTGGACAAAGTGTTTGCCATTTTGGCTTTAATCTTGGGGCACCTGACTCACCCTATGCACTGTAAAGAGGGTGCAGAAAATTAATACAATGTTGTGGATTTCACTTTGGGACAGAGGACTTGAAAATTAGGTGTCATGGAACATGCTAAAGGTGTGTAGGTCATTCCTTGAACCTCATCTGAACTAATTTTCATCATGTTGAAGTTACTGGTGTTACAACAACTGATATGTAGCAGTATCTTGCAAAGAATAGCAGTGCAAAGATTTAGCATTGAATGAAAGAATTCCACCATAAGCTTTGAAGCTGATAGGGAGGTTATACTGAGAGCATGTGCTGTCAGTTATTTCAGAAGTATCATTTATGACTTATCACCAGTGTCTTCTTTTTTCTGTTTGCAAAATATTGCTAAGCTGAAGGGGCCTTTGTCACTTCCAATACTGATTACTGAGATGCTTCTCTGACTCACTCTCTCTTATTTTTTAGAGGGAGGCTAACATACCATTTCATAGGCTTCAGTTAGAATGAAACACTGCAGCAGAGACAGTAAATCAAATCTACACGTGCCTTGTCCCCTTCATTTCTTGTGCTAGCTGACAGTTCAGTGACACACTGAT
Source organism: Pelecanoides urinatrix (assembly GCA_013400755.1). NCBI lineage: Eukaryota > Metazoa > Chordata > Aves > Procellariiformes > Procellariidae > Pelecanoides > Pelecanoides urinatrix. Next base: position 12,638 of record VZTQ01012884.1, on the reverse strand, counting down.
TTTGAGTTTTGCTGCTCTCTATAAAGCTTTCTTCCTCCATTACATGTCAGTGTCTTTCTTTTGCCTGAGGATGAGCCGATGCTGCACAGCTTGTTGTTTTAAATAGAGTTTCTGGGGCCCACTGGCATCCTCTGTCATCCTGGAAATGTTGTTTTTGCTCATGTTTTAGAACTAGAGTGACTGTTTTCTTATTTAACAGAGGTTTTGAGAAACTTAGATTCGATGCTAGTGTATTACAGTGGTAATGCTTTAACATATCGCTCCACATAAGCATTACAGAGTGGCATGTGTAGTACCCTATTACTATAGCAATTAAGGAATGATAATACTTTTCTGTGTGTTTTTGAACTGTTCAGTGGATGACATTATATTCCATTTTCTTCTTTCCTTCTGAGGCCTTGTGTGCTCATTGAGATTTTTTTTATTATAGATTTGGTTTCTGTTGCAAAATGCATATGTGTTGAAATGGAAACATTTAACAGGTAATCACCAGTTTTGCTGCCTCTTCTATCTCAAAATAATAATAATAAAAAAACCACCCCCACCAGTTTTGACATGGACAAAATCTGCTTTTAAGATGTGGTTTGAAGAAAAAACAAAACTTAAACAACTTGATTTGTCCAATCTAAAAACTGCCATCCCTGTGTTTCAGTTTAACATCAGTGGATTTTCTCACTCTTTCCCTTTAGCATTTTTTGACATTTCAGAGATTCTTACAGTAGAGCAGAACTGCTTTCCAGTCTCTTCACTACTGTGATAATCCTTACAAATTGAACAGTGGCAGAAAACATTTGCAGTTATTAGAAAACATCTGCTTATCCTTTTAAACTGTTAGAATGGCATGCTTTTGGCTTTACTAGCCAGCATTCTCCCAGGTAGTTCAGGCTACTGTGCAGGAGTTAATGTAATCCAGGAATCATTCCTGGCCATTTGCACATGGTCATTCTGCACTGAAAGCTTGGAGAATTTTGATAATAGGCATTGGATGTTATGTGCCAGTTGACCTAAGGTTAGAAGCTAGTTGTGGATAACTTTAATTTAATTGTATTTTAACAGGTCAATTGTATTACAAAAATAATTCTGTTAGCAGACAGAAGTCTATGTGTCTTATTTCAAGGTTTAGTGTTCAAAAATTTTCTGAGTGAGTACTGCTGAATGACAAATAATCTCTGAGTCAGAATGATATATAATGTAGGGTAAAGAAGAACATATAGCCTGACAAATTCAAGGAACCTTGATTAGAGGCTCTTCAGCTTTTTTTTTTTTTTTTTTTAAATGTAATATGGACCCCAAACTCAACAGGTAGTTCCTGAGTAAACAAAAGGTAGAGTGTCTCAGGTAGCAAAGATAGCCTGATGCTACTGCTACCCCACATTTTTCAGCCAAGCTCTTGACCTTTCTCTCAAAGATATTTAGTTTCCCTTTAACTGATGATGAGATAATAAAAATCTGGGGAATTAAATAGTTCTTTTTCATGGGACATATTCAGGTGTCTCTGTGGTATTCAGTGTTCTGCTGGCAGAAGTCTACTAGAAAAAAGAGCAAATGGACCAGAAGTTTAAAAATGCTTCTAAATCTAGCATGCCTTCTGAATGTCTGGCATTCCATGTTTTAAAGAAGGACTCACCAGGAAACATCTGTAGTAAATATATTGAATATATTGGTAACAAACTTTTGATCTGTATGCATTTCTCTTAGAAACCAGACAATTTTTTTACATTGCTGACTTCCTGTGGCAAAGAGTTTTGTAGTCTAGTTATTTGCTGCTGTTCATCAGTTTAGAATTTGTTGCCTTTTGGATTCATGGAATGTCATGTTTTGATTCTGGCTATTTCATCTTCTAAGTATTACTTTTAACACTTATGTAGTACTGAATGCATAGAAGAAATACTCCATGCTTTGCTACAGTTTGTTCCTGGCTTCCACTTTGGTTCTTCTGTGCCAACTACTTGGATAGGACTCCTTGAAGGTATTTAACAGCTGCTCTTGCTACTCCTACTTGGCAGGCTACAGCTTTGAGCCATACCTTGATGAAGATATTTATGCATTGGTCTTATAAAATGGTGAGTGCTATATAAATGAGTGGATGCTACAGCATTGCTGCATGTAATATTATTAAAGTAGCTGGATTTTCTTAATGAGGCCAAAAGTCCACACAAAGGGGTACCCTAATAAGAGGACTATATAATGCTGTAATGTTTGTTCCTGCAATTTTGTGAGAGCAAATGTTATGTGATGTTCTCAGCTGAACTGAGTATGTGAAAGATTGATATTGTAAATTGAAGGATTGGGTTGTAGAAGTGTAGGCTCGGTAGAGCTTCATAGATCAAATGAAATTTGACTGAGCATCATAATTCTCTGAAATAATCTTTTTGCAAACTTTCTATCTTAAGGAAAAAATGACACATTTAAATATTTGTAGGAGATGGTCACTTGCTACACTGCTAAAACTGACCTAGTTTACAAAAACCCATCTCCTGGAACATGTCCACCCTTTGACTAGTGTGTGTTCCAAAATTAAAAGTCATGCTAATAACTTACGAAAAGTAATTACAATATTGACATCACCACACACTTAGGGTCCCTCTGTGGTTCATAAAGATTTCCAGTCAAATAATGGAAATAGTGATGTCACGTTCAAAATGTATTTGATAATCTCTCTACACTGAAGCTGTATTTCCATTGTTGATCTAGCTGTAGGTTTTTGTACCTATAGCTTTGCATCTATACCTGACCTTGTATCTGCCTCTTCTCTTGTATGGGCTTTACTGCCTGTTAGAGCCTTTTTGAAGTAAGTTTTTTAATAATTATCTTTCTCTTTTTGGTTCTGTTAACCTTCTGGTGAGTCAATGTACTACAGCTTCTCAGATCAATGTCTTTTGTATAACGGGTGGAGTACCAGGTGGGAGCACACAGCAGGAAAGAAAATGCAGGCTGGACAGCAAAAGCCAGAGTTTGCTCAATATAGAATGAATGCCAGAGAGACCCAGCTTTAGATAGCTAGAATATTTGACACATAAATTATTCCAGGAATTGCAGTCTTGCTACCTTGCCATTTTTATGACTTAATAATCAGTGCCTTATTAATGTTACACAAGGGAACAAACTGTATTCTATAAATCTGTTTTTACTTTTCCTTGTCCAGTAACATTGTGTCACTATACTTGTTCAAATAACTTGTATTAAGAAAAAAGCAGAAAAAGATTATTCTTACTTGTTTGGGTGAGAAATGACACCAGCAGAACTTGACAGGAAAAGGTTGGGATTCTGGCTGCCATTTTTTCCTCTCTGTAGCAGACAGGCTGTGTGTGTGTGTTTGTGTCTGTGTTTCTGTATTTCTGTAAAAGCTATTAGGTAAATATTCCATGTTTTTCACTGGAGACTTGCAAAGGGAAAACAAACTACTGATCTTTGGGAACTAGTTTATCAAACTCTTCTATCTGTAATGCCTGATAGGTTGCTTGGCAGAGTGGAGTTTACAATTTTATCTTAAGGAAGCACTGAAATGAATGTTAGGAAATTTGGTTCTACTCCAGGATATTTTTCAAACCCATTGTGTGACCTGGCAAATACACCACTTTACCTTTTTGTGGCTCCCTAATCCTTTGCATATTAGGTCATTATTATTTAGAATGGTCACGGTAGAGTAGTACCTTATATATTTCCTTGAAGTCTATGGACCCTTCTTTCCATGGATTACTGTTATCCACATCAAGATTCCTTAGTTAACTTTCCCTGCCTTGAGCTCTTAAAGCCTAACTGAGAGATTTCCTTTTGCTATTCAGAGACATGTTTCAAGTGTCTGCCAGATATGTGCCCTACTGCCAGGCTGGCATCTGCAGGGGTTAATTTAGGTTGTAATCTGAAGACAGTGTAATTGCACAGGACTAGCTGTACAGAAAGAGTGAGAGTAACAGAGCTTTCATCTGTGCTCCCAGCCCAAATATAGATTTAAAACCAATTAAGTAGTTGCGTAAATGAATCTCTGTCACTGCTGCAGCAATGGGCTTGCCATTGTGTTCTAACTGAACAACTCTTGTTTAAGTATCACATTATCAACATGGTACTGCAATATCTGAGGATGTGAGCAAACTCAAAATTATAAAAAAGCTCTTTTTTTTTTTTTTAAACTCAGTTTAATCAGGCAGAAACGCAAGGAAGGAAAATGCTGATAGGACTCTGCCTGTGCTTACATATATTGGTTTACTTGAATATAGAAAGGGAGTTATGGCTTGAAGATAGGTAGCACATATGGTGCATTGCTGGTGGAAAAAACCAGATCTTACTTAGGTCTTATCTGAACCAGTGCATGCATTCATATTTACAGCAAAAATAGCACATTTTGTTTTCCCAGGGCTTCTCATCCAAGACTGGCATTGAGTTAGTACAGGAAAGATCTTGTGCACTTTTCCATGATCTCTGAGAGTCATTGTCTTGGTGCTGAGTAACTCTAATTAGAACAGTATATCAATGGATTCCAATCGAGATCATGTTGTCACCTCTAATGGCAGGACAAATGTTTTTCCTAAAAAGAATCTTTTTTTATGGAATTTGGATGTATCTTTTTGTTAGCAAGGTGATGCTGGCCAATGCATGAGAAAGATTTTTTTTGGAGCTCCTTTCTGTAGTATCATCTCAGATTGTTAGAAAATAAGGATTGCTATGTCCTAGGACTAAAAGATACGTGCATAGAACATCTGCTAAATGCATTTCTCTTACATAGAAGAAGTCCTTCATTGTGCTTATAGTTTATGACAAAACAATAGTTTCACATTTGGAATCTTTAGATCCTTTATGTAGGGTATGTATGACATGAGGTAGTGATACATGAGTGTGCTGGTTTTGGCTGGGGTAGAGTTAATTTTCTTTATAGAAGCTAGTATGGGGCCATGTTTTGGCTTTGTGCTGAAAACAATGCTAGTAATACAGGGTTGTTTTAGTTACTGCTGAGCAGTGCTTACACAGAGTCAAGGCCTTTTCTGCTTCTCACCCCACCCCACCAGCGAGTAGTCTGGGGGTGCACAAGAAGTTGGGAGGGAACACAGCTGGGACAGCTGACCCTAATGACCAAAGTGATATTCCATACCATATGACGTCACACTCAGCATATAAAGCTGGGGGAAGAAGAAGGAAGGGGGGACGTTCAGAGTGATGGCATCTGTCTTCCCAAGTAATCGTTACATGAGATGGCTGAACACATGCCGATGGGAAGTAGTGAATGAATTCCTTGTTTTGGTTTGTTTGCAAGTGTGACTTTTGCTGGTAAACTGTCTTTATCTCAACCCATAAGTTTTTTCATTTTTACTCTTCCAATTCTCTCCCACATCCCACCAGGGTGGAGTGAGTGAGTGGCCGTGTTCTGCTGAGTTGCCGGCTAGGGTTAAACCATGACAATGAGGCAATTAACTTTTGGTTAGGATCTGTTGTCATCATAGCAGTCAAAGTACTGAGGAAATTCAGAAAAATTAAAAAATCTTATATAACCTTAGTCAAATTTAAAAAGATAGAGATAGATACTTAGCAACTTCTGTTTTGCTGGCATTGAACATGAAAGGAAGGTGAAGGATTAGTAAGGGAAGTGGATGTGGCAGACATTTCTCTGGAGAAAGTGACATGAATTCATAAGGGATTTCACTGCTGCTGAATCTGTTGTTTTTTTCAGATAATTTGGGTAAAAACTCAAACCCATTGGTTTTCTCAGACCAATGACAGCTGAATTTTCTCAAAAAAAAAAAATTTCCTGGGTTTGGTAATACAATAAAATCTACTATATAGTCTAGTGTTTTCCACTAAAATAATTAATATATTTTGATTTTTTAAATACTAAAAAAAAAAATTCATAAAAGTTTTTGAGAGAATCAGAGATCGTTTTAAATAAAAAAAAAAAAGAATCAGTTTCTCTGACTGGAGAGTTCTGAATAAGTGCCTGACAAATTCTTAGCTTTACAATTTCAAAGTGATGCCCAGCAAAGGCCAAGAAGGCTTTTGAATAACACTTTATACTAGGCAAAATGCCAGCCAGCCTTCGCTCTAATTTTACTGGCTTTTGTTACAGTGATTCAAACTCTGTATTCTCAAGAGAATGGATAACACAAAGCTATGTAATTTGTTAAAATCTGTCATAGTTCATTAGTGTTTCTAGCTTATTACCATCTAATAGTTGATCAGTGACCTAATGTGGTGGGTTGACCTTGGCTGGCTGCCAGACTCCCCACCCAGCCACTCTCTCACTCCACCTCCTTAATGGGACAGGGGGAGAAAAAAAGGTGGAAAAACTTGTGGGTGAGATAAAGACAGAACGATCACTTACCATTATCATTGGGCAAAAAAGACTCAACTTGGGGAAAGTTAATTTACTTTATTGTCAATTAAAAATAGAATATGAAGGTAAGAAACAAAGACAAAACTTAAAATACCTTCCCTTTGCCCCCACTTTTCTTCCCAGGCTCAACTTCACTCCTTCATTCCTGACTCCTCCACCTTCTTTCCCCAAACAGTACAGGGGAGGTGGGGAATGGAGGTTACAGTCAGCCCATAACAGTTCCTCTCTGACGCTCCTTCCTCCTCACATTTTTACCCTACTCAAGTGTAGGGTCCCTCCCATGGGATACAGTCCTCCATGAACTGCTCCAACATGAGTCCTTCACATGGGCTGCAGTTCTTCAAGAACTGCTCCAGCATGGGTCCTTTCCACAGGGTGCAGTCTTTCAGGAACAGACTGCTCCAACCTGGGTTCCACACGGGCCACATTCCTGCTCTTGTGTGGGCTCTTCTCCACAGGCCACAGCTCCTGCCAGGGACATGCTCCTGCATGGGATCTCTACAGGCTGCAGCTTCCTTCAGGGCATCTCCACCTACTCTGGCATAGGGTCCTCCACAGATGCAGTGTGGATATCTGCTCCAGTGTAGTCCTCCATGTTCAGGGAGACAACGTGCTTCACCGTGGTCTTCTCCATGGGCAGGGTAATCTCTGCTCTGGCACCTGGAGCACGTCTTCTGCCACCTTCTTCACCAACCTTGGTGTCTTCAGGGCTGCTTCTCACACCTTTTTCTCCTCACTCCTTTCTCTCAAACTCTGCTGTGCAGCATTTTTGTGTTTTCTAAAAAATATTCTTGCCCAGAACTGGCACTATCTTGGCTGTGGGGCTCAGCCGTGCCTTGTGGTGGGTCTGTTGGAACTGATGAGGGAACCAGCTGTGTCCAGCACAGGCCAGCCCTGGCCTCTTGTCACAGAGGCCACCCCTACTGCCACCCGCTGCCAGCACCTGGGCACCAACACCCAATACAGCTAAATAATGTGTTTCCAGTGAACAAGCTGTTATCAGTAGAGATCACCTCTGCAACTGGCATTAGTGAGTCTTTTTACAGGTAGCGTTAGTGGAGAAGTCAAGGACTGAATGGGAAATAGATAGTGATTTACCTATTCGTCCTTGAACTGAGTCCTGCAGGTAATTTCTGTTTATCAGAGAAAAATGTTGGTTAAGCAATGTACAGGCAAGGGCAATACCAGGATCTTGCATTAGCTCGCTCCCTGGGGGAAAATGGTCATTTGAGTTGTTAGGGTTCTTCACAAGACAAGTCATATAAAACAGTAACATCTGTTATGTTATTATGTAGTTCTCAAAGCAGATTTGCATCTTGTTCCCTCTGAGGGTGTGTCCTGGTTCCGGCTGGGACAGGGTTAACTTTCCTCCCCATAGCTTGGGGATGTGCTGTGCTGTGTTTAGGTTCTGTATGAAGGGAGCGTTAATGACCCATTGACGCTTTGGCTGTTGCCGCACCAGGGCGGGGGGAGCACCCAGCTGGCCAATGGGGTATTCTGTACCATGTGACATCATGCTCAGTATAAAAAACAGGTGTGGGGGGGGCCTCGCGCATGGTTCGGGACACGCAGTTGGCAGTCGGTGAGCAGTTGCGCTGTGCATTGTCTGCTTTGTATATTCTGTTATTGTTGTTGTTCTCATTTGCTATTATTGCTGTTCTACTTTTGTTTTATTTCAATTATTAAACTGTTCTTATCTCAACCCGGGAGCTTTCCTACTTGTACCCTTCCCGATTCTCTCCCTCATTCCACCGGTGGGAGGGGGGGGGGGTGCAGGGGGTGAGCGGCTGCATGGCGTTTATTTTCTGCTAGCTGGGGTTAAACCACGAAAGGGTGAAAATACGTTGTTTGAAAGTTGGGCCTTCTAGACTAAGCTAGTCATCTTGCTGTGGTAAACAGGAAAAAAAAGTCACCTCCAAGGGTATTTCATTCTATCTGAAGGTAGAAATCTAAGAGAGAGGTGAGATAGTGGGATGATTCATTTAGATTGTAGCTAGTAACTTCTTGATGGCTAAAGTAAGGCAAGGGAAAACTTGTCCTGAACTGCCATGTATTAGTCTTGGGCTTGGAATAAGCCAGATGCACAGAGTCCATATGTTGTCATGATATTTAAGAACTCTTTGAGAGAAAAAGTTTTTCTGAAGACTGTGGCAATGTTGAAGACATGGATATAGTCCTTCAGGACTTCAGGTAGAATTCCAGACACTGTGACAAATGCCTTTTCATGTTTTTTTAATGCATGCTCATAGTANTAAAATTCCCTTGTCTCAGTATCTGATATTTCAATATTTTTCCTTCTATGTCAAATGTTCATTCAAGCAACTTGCTCAGCAAGCAACTTCTTGTGGATCTGATTCCAGGGTCCCTCAAATCAGTACAATGTCTGGCTTTCTGGCTTCTTTCAGTTTTTACAGTCATGTAGTGAAGTCTCGGATTAACTTTCTAAATGTTTCTACCACTTCATCACTCGGAGAGTAATCAAAATGTTGTTATGCTTTTACTGTGACAGATTAAAATCAATATAAACAACAACAAGCCCCACACTGCTTCTTTTGAGTTTCTTTGTGCTTTGATTAATTTTAAAAGCACGTCCTCACACTTGGTATGTAGAAAGTTTGTTGCCTGCATAGCTGCAATACAGACATTGATATATAGTTCTAAGGCATTTCAGGGGCATCATGGTCAGTATTTGTGAGAATTTCACCTACATTTGGTGCTGGGGCTTTGTCTCTTTAAGGATTGTGTCTTATGGTTGTATAACCTCATGTTATTCCCTGTGTATTCCCCATGTATTTCCCAACTCATGTATTCCCCAACTAATTTCTGTAATAAAATGTTGAAGCACATTTTATTAAAGTTATCTGGCTACACTAACAGGCTATAACTGTCTATGATTAATAGTGCAAAACCATACAGTTTTATCATTAAATTATACTTTTAAGGCAGTTTAATGTCATCCACAATACTTAGGACTACTTTTGTGTGAAGTGGTGAGCACAAATAAGCCAAAGTGTCATTATTTAATATATTTACAACGTGACATCAAAGTATCAAATTGTTTTTGAGCAATTTTTCATGCTATAGAGAGTAGATTCCAAGATTCATATAATATAATTTAGGTGTTTATAGGGTTAACGTGTGATTCTTTCAAGCAGTTTGATACCACATACAATAGGAGAGATAGTGTGTGTGCATGTGTGTGAAAGTGTGTGTGTGAAAATTAGCTGTAAGTGGTAATTTGTCAACACTTTTATAGGGAAGAACAACATAAATTAGCTTCTAAGCAGAAAGTGTCATAGCAAAGGTGAATAATAAATCAGATTTGTAGTTTTTACTCTGTAGACAAAACCATCGCAAAAAGGTTATGTTTGATTCTTTAGTGTTACAAATATCTGAGTTTCAGATTCTGAAAAAAAAATTTGCAAAATTTTATTACTTTATTTAGTTTAGTAGTTGCAAGACATGCATAATAAAACATAGTCCAATTCAAATCAAAGCCAGGATGAACTAGATATTTACTGAATGGGGAATATATTTTACAGAAAAAAAAAAAGGAAATACACTAAAAAAAAATTCAAAGCATAACCATGCTTTACTCACAAACCCCACATTTTGCACCTTATTTTGTAAACTCAAAAGGGTAGAAGAACACATTTGTAACCCAAAGCCCCTTCTCTTCTGTCAAGTCTCTTTTAAATAAGCAACATATTTATCATGTGATTTAAGCATTTCCACTTCTCATGGGAATATCTGAGCAATGTATGATACTGCTTAAATATTGAAGCAATACCTATCCAGATATCTGCCAAAAGTTAATCAGCTTAAAAATTCAACTGCATATTCATAAAGAGTCTTCTGCAGTACTTTTTCTCAGTTCTGCTTTTTTAGAGCCTCTGTGAAATTTTTGGTGCTAAGCCATAAAAAGTTGTTTTTGTGTCCGTATTGCTGCATAAAGCTTGTTAGCATGCATTTGCCTCCTGTAGTGCAAATATGTGTGTATAGGAAAGGTGTGAGAATAAGGGAAAGTGTGAGTGTTGAAATCATGGTGAAGTTGTGATCTTCTGAGTTACGCTGTTCAGCATTATTTTTTTTTATTGCACATTAAGTAAAGGGAGGAAACATTGGCCAGAATTGAAGTTCGATGAAAATGAATAGCCTGATGCTGAAAGCATGAAATCCAATCTCAAATAATCTTGAACACAATGAAACAACTATTTCTTTCAGAGGAAGCTAACACTAAATTTCAATTTCCAGTGCAAAAAGAACTCTTGTTATTTGAGTAAAAGGAATACAGCTAGTCTTTAGAAGAATTGGGTGGTCTGTCTATCTTAACTTTTGGTGATCTAGAAACATTCCCTGTAACATTCCGTATAGCACTGTGACATCCAGAGGGATATGAATCCAATATACCCTGCTACGTGTTCTTATGCCTTTTCCTCTGCAGAGCAGAGTGTATAGCCACTGCTGTGATAAGCCTGGTTGCTCTCAAAGAAGAATTTTGAAAACAATGCATTCATAGTCAGCTAGGATCTTAAATTAACACAGAAAGATGTGGGAACCATGGAGGAATAAGCTGCTGTAAAATGTCCTGCAAAGTGAAGGAAATTGATAAAAGACAACACAATTAACATTTGTCAGAATGGCAGAAGAGGTATCTGTTTCACAACTTCTAATTTAATTTAGTTCTATACATCTGTTCAAGGTAACTGGATGGATTATTTATCCTGGATAGGGTACAAGTAAATAAACATTGTATTGTGAGAAAGCCATGTGGTCGTCTTGGTATCAATCATCAGACCATTTTAGATGCTCTCTGCTCAAAAGGAAGATGAGTAAAAGAAGAAAGACTATATACTAGCCCCAAACAGTTCTGGCACTACTGTGATTAGCTCAGCTTCAGTGAACTCAGTTGAACTATGCCCATTTGCTGCAGCTTGGGGTCTTGTTCTTAATATCAATTATGAAACTGAGACAGAAATCAATGATGTCATGAAATAATAATTTGACCTGTGAAACAGCCCTGTGATCTGGAACCTGAAGATATCTGAAAAGGAAGGCCGAGAGGAACAGATGATGAACCAGGTTGAACAAAGAATTTAATTATGTCACCAAACATTCAACAAAACTAAACTCAGATTTTTAAAAGTAGATCTAACAGTCATCCAAATAACACTTAATGCTCCAAATAACTTTCACTTGGCAGATTTCAGGAGGATGGGTTTTTTGGAAATTTTTCCTTGGTTTCAAATTCATTAATTCATTTTCTCTTTTTCATTTAACAAATATGAATGCTGGACTAGTAGGTGTACAAGGCTTTTTTGAAATTACTATTGCTGATTTCCCAAAGTATCTCTCAGGTGGCTGAGTGAACAACGCTGGCATCCATATACTGTGAGGTGACATTGAGTATGACTGTGCTTTTCTGATCAGATAATTGACAACTTAGACATTTGCAGTTAATTTCCTTGTCCTTGGAATTCTGCAAGCACTTATTTCCTTTTCCTTTAATCTTTTTTTTTTTTAATTTTTTTTTTATATATACCAACATGGAATATAAAGCATGAAAAAATCAGGAAAATCAGATTGCATAGCAAGTCCACTAAGAGGTATCAAGACATTTCCTGCTCTTTTACACCTTCATGATCAAAGGTTCTTTTTGGGTGTGCTAGTTGGACCTATTGAATTATACATCAGTAGTTTGTCTTTCAGGTTGTTCTCTCAGTTTCACACTGAAAGGAAGAAAGTTCTGTTTAGTAAGTGTCTCATCTTCAAGCATGTCATAAATAGCAGCTCAGAAGCTAGTTAGTAAGATATTTAGTATTTCACATCTAACTATCCTTTACAGTGATCACTGCCTTTGCCATGTTTTATTATAGTAAAATGCAGCTGGAAAGAACTAGAGATCTAGTTTAAACTATTTAAGTTGATTTTGGAATTCTGGGAACTGAATAGGCAGTGTTTTTTTCTAATATTTGATTCATAGTTCAATGTGTTTCTGCATTATTTGGTTGTTGTATGTTCATGGAAAAGCTTATAGGCTGAGAGTTTGCCTGATACAGAGAAAGTGACAAGAAATCACAGAAAAACTGAAGCAAATACTGCTAGCATTACGCTGTCCTGGTTTTGGCTGGGATAGAGTGCTGTGTTTTGGATGTAGTATGAGAATAATGTTGATAACACACTGATGTTTTAGTTGTTGCTAAGTGGCGTTTACACTATTTAGGGACTTTTCAGCTTTCCATGCCCTGTCACGTGCACAAGACGCTGGGAGGGATCATAGGCAGGACAACTACCCCAACTGGTCAAGGGGGTATTC
>VZTQ01012880.1:0-26674 GCA_013400755.1 Pelecanoides urinatrix | reverse complement strand
GACCTACCAGGTAACGCAGGAGGTCTCCTTGGGCTGACCCACTCTTGTTGTAGAAAGCCAAAATGTAGCCCTTAGGGATTTCTTTCTGTCCCGAGTCACACAGTTAAAAAGGAGAAGACTGAGAACATCAGACAAATTATCTTTCTGGTCATGTTAGGAAGATCCAGCTTATCACGTGTGTCTTGCTGGACAGCAATGGTCTATAAGGAATGTTACTCCCTGTTTCATGTAGAGGACATTTAAAGAGTAGGGACAAAGAAGTGCTTCTCTTTCTTGTCCTTCTCTTTAGTCTGAAGAAGACAGGAAGAATGTTCTCAGGCTCCAGGATCTGGTGGACAAGCTTCAAATGAAAGTGAAATCCTACAAGAGACAAGCTGAGGAGGCTGTAAGTATTGCTGTGTGCAGAGTCAGTCTCCATCTAGATGGAAGTGGAAGTCTGTGTTGGTGTTTTCCCCTGTGTAGCTCTGTTCGAACCCTTAACCTTTTTGTCTTTTTCTTGCTGTGCACTCAGGAATGAACAGCTGAATAGCTGTTCTGGCTGGACAGTTCAGGGGTCTAGAGGGGTGTAGAATACATTTTCTGTGAGCGTTATTACATCACTGGGAAGAGCAGTGAAGGCTCAGGTCAACATCGTGGGAGTAGGTCTCTGCTTTCTTTCACTTTCTTAATTTGATATTTCTGCCCAGCTAGAAAGAAAAATTACCTTCAAAAATTGTAATACATAATTTTATAGCAGTAAATAAATGGAAAATGATTTAATGGAAATAACTGTAATTATATATGATTATTCAAAAATTCCAAAGTGCATTAAGACTTCATATCCAGAGAGGATTCCTGGTATATCTTATTAATCATCTAAACATTTAACATTTAAGCTATTTCTTTGGATTCCCCCTAGAAGTATTAGAGAGAATTGCATACTAACTCACAGTTTTGGGATTTTTTTTTCATTTTGTAAAGGCAAAGTACCACAGCATGTCCAGTGCAGTGTTACAGTAAGAACATTATTAAACAGTTTAAAACCCATTTTATCTCTCTTCCTGTCCCCAGGAGGAGCTGTCCAATGTCAATCTCACAAAGTTTCGCAAGATCCAGCACGAGCTGGAAGAAGCAGAGGAGCGGGCTGACATTGCAGAGTCTCAGGTCAACAAGCTCCGAGCAAAGAGCCGTGAAATTGGCAAGAAAGTAGAAAGTGAAGAGTAAACACCTCCAGTGGTGCAAAGTGAAAGAGGATTGCACAAAATGTGAAATTCTATCACTTTGGTTTTGTAATCACTGCTTAGTCCTTCATCAATCTCTAATTAATGCCTAGATAATAAAAATTGTAGAGATTTTCCCATGGAAATAATGAGAAGTTCACTGTTGTATTTTAATCATTATCCTGAATTCTTATAAGGTTTACATTTTTCCTTACTTATTTAAATTAATTCAATTAAAAAACTTGCTTCAGTTATTTTCAAAGTGTTTCAGCCACTGTTAAAGTGGTCTAATCAGACATCCTGCATTCTCACCATGGAATTTCATCTAAGATTTCCTTCAGTGAGAAGATCATTCTTTCTTTGTAACAGAATGTAATTATCCCTTATAACTTCTGCTTTAGGAATACAACAGGTTTTAACTTAAAGGTTCTGTTCAAAGAATAAGAATTTACTGCATCTTCCGGTAATCCAGTCTAATAACTGATGATTCTATTAAATCAAGTGTCTTATTTGCAAGAAGATCTTTTTTCAGGTTAAACTTCTTCAGTCCTTCAAGCCACTTTGAAACATAGTTTAAAGGACATTTAAACCTAAAATGAGATCTACTTTTAACTTGCATTCATGAAAGTGGTGTGCAAACCAACACTCCAAGGGCAGCACAACCAGCTACCTCATATAGTCGTTCATTGTCTATATTCTGTTCCCAAAAGTCCCCTGAATCTTCTAAGCTGGTTAGGCAGCCACTATGTAATCTCTAGGGTAATCCAGATAACTTTGCCTACGTTGGCCTCACTCAAAATGTGGATTTTCATTCTTCGTAGATATCAGCATACATCAGAGAATCCATGGTCACCTCTTTGAAAACAAGGAGAAATAGGTGTCACTCTCTCTGTCGTAATCTAATACTGAGAGCAGTTGTCCTTCCACAGTCTGAAGGGATTTGAACCACTGAGACCTTCTCAGGATTGTGTCATATTCCCCCTGGAAATAAGATAATTGGTGATGCCAAATCAACCATTCCTGTTGAAGATGCACTGCTATGCCTTCAGGAATAAAAAATAATTATCTACAATGAAAAATGTCAAAATGGTCTCTGTAGGATAATAGAGAAAATACTCATCTTAGAAAAAGATGACTGCATTTGATAGACCCATCAGCACTACTGAATGGCTGGCAATTCACTAGCATTACATGGGACTGTCCAACTCCTTTTTTGATTGGTGTGATGAACCTGTTGGATGTTCCCAAACACCAAGGAAATTCAATTATCTTCATTTTGAGTTGGGCCATACCCTAAAACTTTCTTCCTCATCTGTCCCATCCTCTCAGGTCTCATACCACCTTCTTCCTTTCATACCCCAGTGTTAACTGGACAATGAGGCTGTGGTGCTATCTGCAGTGTTTTGAAGAAGTCCAGAGCAGGCGGCTATGATAAACAACAAAATGTAGTCACTTTCCTCACAGTAGACTTCTGTTTGTAGTTTCTTCATTTGGCTGCTTCTGAGAGGAGTGATCTAGCCCACAACACATCTGCCATTTGGTATTGAGACACCACTGTCTCAGACCAATCTTACAGCCATTGTACTTCTCAGTGAACACAGGTTAGACTAAACAATATTGCAGGTCTCAGAACTGAGCATCATTCTAAATGGTTTGCCAGCCATTCACAACCCTCCCATTTCCTCTTAAAAAAAAAAAAAAAGTTATTAAGCTTCCCAACCATTGAGTGGTTAGGAAAAGAAAGAATTATGACTGGTGTTCAATCTACCACAGTCACTTCTAATTATATATTAGGTTATATAACCTTTAGGTTTTTTCTACAGGTCTGATCCTTAATGTAAGACACATGAAAGATGGCATTCGGTTCTTAAGAGCTATTCAGTAATTTCAGTAATTCCCCTTTGTTTTCTGTTTAATGAGTATTATTCAAACCAAGCTTGAATATGGAAATACTAAATTCCTCATAGGCTTTCCAAGGTTATATGATACATGTGTGAAACATTACATATGAATGTATTTACTGTATGCAATTTATGCATACATATATATCTATGTGTGGGTATATACATACACATACATATATACATGTGTGTATATATATGCATACATACACACACACATATATGTATATAAAGTTTCCAAAGCTATTTTTTCAGCAGCAATCCAGTAACACGAAGATGCATGTTACTGTTTCATCACTGATATGTAATCAAGGTCAAAACTAGTCTCTATTTTTAGTGTTCAATTTCAAGACTTTGATAAGCATTTTACAGCTTTACAGGACAGCATTCCCTGACTGCAGTCCTAGTTGAGTGTCACCATATCTCCAAACCCATTCCCAGAGTCACGTGTCAGACACCCCACCCTGACGTCTGTGGGATTGATTGCCACTTGTGAAAAGTACTGCTATCAAATTCCTTTTGCAGGAAGAAAAAAGGTGACAAATCAGCATGCAGCCTTTATACTATGCAGATAGACCTGTTTTCATGTATGCCACAGAAAAAAAAGCAGTAGAAAGCCTCCTTGCTCAGAAACCCTCTTGCCTGCCAAAGAAGTATTTGGGCTTTTGGGGGCCCCGCTTCCTACTTTTCATGATGTTTTTTTCCTGCCTCTGATTCAAGCATCTTTTTCTTTCAAGGAGTGTGTAGACTTCTAACTAGATCGTAGTCCAAACTGTTACTGTCCACAGATACAAACTTTATAGAGAGTAGCTACCTTCTTTGAAAATAGCTTTGCTTGCATTCCAGTGTAAAGACAGGATTTTCCTTTTACACAGGCTCTTTCCTATGTGCTTTGCAGTGTATGCACAGGATGAAACCCTGGATTACAAATCATGGGTTGCAAAAGCCCTCCAAACTCTGGGATCTGTATCAGTTCATTACAGAAACCAAGGTTGACAGGTCCATTTTATCAACCTAACAGGGCAGTTCAGCAATGAGGGGGAGATTGTAAGCAGCAGATAACATTATTCCTGTGGGACAGACAACACATCATCAGCTGGTGTGGTCACAGGGCTGTGCAATGCTGTGGCAAGTACAGTAAACTTCCTCTGACTTTGGTGCTGCAGGTCATATGTACATTTCAACTGTGTCTAGCAGGCTGACTGTGAGTTGTCAAACCCTGAAGAAGAGGCTGGGCAACAGCTTCTCCCTCTCTGTGTTAACCTGCCACACCCTGCAGACACTGTGCAAAGACACTGGTGAGTTATGCCAACCAGAACGGTTGCAATAGATCTGGTGTCTTCAGGTTCTGTACAGTATTGGGCCATTCACGTAACACCACTGGCACCAGAAAAATTGTGAAAGCTGTCACCTAGCCTATCTGGCATCACAACATTCACAAATGGCACAACAACATGCTGATGATGCCTCAGACATTATGCTAACACCAGTAAAAACACTAAGTTTGACTCCTTCTGCTTCCCGTCCAAATGCATCTGTGATTTACCCCAGCCCTGTCAGCCTCAAATCCATATGATCACGCTATAGCTGTGTGTTACCAGCCCTACCCTCATCTCTTTTGCCATGCTTGCTCACACACTGTGCTACCAAGCCTCTACACCCCTATCAGCCTAGTTCTGCCTTCTGTGCATCAGAGGTAGTCTGATAGGGGGATACTGTCTAATATTCCCCGAAGAGACTATTGGAATATCATACTATGCCCATTACAAAGCAGTCCCTTGATGCAGGTAAGTCTTAAAACACAACATCAATAAGGAAAAACATCTCTGGTCTGGGCAAACATTTCCAACAACAGACATTAAATAGCTAAAATGATTCACTCACAACCATCACGCCTCAGCTAAGTCTGAAGGAAAGCAAAAGCAGTAAGCGGAAAAGGCTCAGTCCTACTGTCCTGGTTTCGGTTGGGATAGAGTTAAATTTCTGCCTAGTGCTGTGTTTTGGATTTAGTATGAGAAGAATGTTGATAACACCCTGATGTTTTCAGTTGTTGCTAAGTATCCTGTCAAGGACAGCTTCCGTGCTACCAAGCAGGGCTGGGGGGGGAGCACAGCCGGGACAGCTGGCCCAGCTGGCCAACAGGGTATTCCATACCATGTGACGTCATGCTCAGTATATGAATGATAGGTGTGATCCAGGAAGTAGCAATCGATACTTGGTTATCAGTCAGCACGGGCGGTGAGCAATTGCATTGTGCATCACTCATTTTGTATATTCTATCATTATTATTATTTTCCTTTTTCTGTTCTATTAAACTGTCTTTATCTCAACCCACAAGTTTTTCTTCCTCTTACCCTTCCGATTCTCTCCCCCTCCCCCTGCGGGGGGGGCAGCGGGGAGGAGTGAGCAAGCGGCTGTGTGGTATTGGGCTGCCTGCCAGGTTAAACCACGACATCTATTCATGATTTTAAGAAAGAAGAAAATAGGGCTTCAGTCTGGTGCAGCCATGACATTGCCTCTGTCTGGCTGTCTTCTGCTGAACCTCTTCAGACATGAGGCTGCAGCTAGGGTTCTTCCCTACTGGTAGCAGAGACTGGGATTGACTGAGCAGCTTATCCCACCCCTGGAATAGGTGACACCAGCAACTTCTTGGAGCAGGACAGTCACAGAAATGAATCCCAAAACATCATGGAAGATCTATGTGTGCCTCTTAATGTCTCTCTTCCACCTCCTATTGCAGATGCTGTGTTGTTCCCACAGAGGAGGCCCAGCTAGCATACAGGAGACACCTGAGTGGTCTGTGTTAGATTATGTGATAAAAACTTGTCTGCACCTCACAAAGCAGCACAGAGAGACAATGGCAGGAGAGGGAGCCCAATAACACCCTGCCCAGCTCCTCCCAGGCCCATCACAGGAGCCATCAGCCCATCAAAGGCACTCCTCCTCCAGCCCAGAGGAGCACAGGGTGAAGCAGGGACCCCTGAGGAACAGACACCTTTGCAAGACCCCTCCCAGGGCTGTCCTGATGCAGCACAAGGCCCAGGATCCAGGTGTGAAACCCACCCCCATGAGCCACAGGGAGCAGCTCTCCTTTTGAACTGAGGTTTGCTGCTGGAGGGTGTGGGGCACATTGTGGGATGCAGGGGAAGAGCAGTCGGGATCGCACAGGGCTAGTGATGGGATGTTTAAGGGAAGAACCAAAGGTGTGGAATAGAAAGGGGTTAGGTGATCTGAGCAGGAACAAACATAAAAAAATAGAGGGTGAAGGAGATAAAAAGGGCCAATGGCATGTAAATAGTGGCTGGTCAGTACACTTGTCTGGCCATGCCCTGTGCCTGATCATTGCAGTCTGTTCTGTCTTGTTATTAAACTCCTTTCTAGCTCTGTCCTGAGTGAGGGTTCCCTGTTCAGTGTGTGTGGGGTGTAAGTGCAGCACCTGGACTCAGACCACAGGCTAGAGGGCCCCTGTGTCCATTATGCAACAACTGGACGGAGTGTGGGTGTGCAAGTGTGTGTATTTATAGTGAAGATCAAGCCAGACCAGCTGGTGAGCAGGTGAGATGGCATGGGAGCAAGGGGCGAGTGGGCCTCCAAGGGCCAGCCCTGGGTGTGAGAGTGCTTGTGTCTTGAGGGGCAAGAGCATGGGAGGGTGGCTATGGGAGCAAGGGAGTCCCAGTCAGCTGCATGTGGGTAGGAGACAGTCTGTACCAGCACCTGGAGTGAGGCTGTGGCCTCAGGGATCCTTATGTCCAGGTGCCATCAACTAGGGAGACTGGGATCCAGGGGCAGCTACAGACCAAGTGTCTGAGCCCAGCTGCTGGAAGGATCCACATTGTACATATGTATTTACATTCTCGCTAGTAGACCCCCATCCTGCTCAGAAGCGGGGGCAGGATGAGGCTGTCGGTGCTGTCTGTATTTGTGTAAGGACTCTAAGTGTCTGTTTGTGACCTGTAGGCCCAGTCACATGTATATATGTATGTATATATAGATTTACATATGTACAAATGTATTTATGTATGTAAATGTGTGTACAAGGCACATACTTTTCTTCTTTTTGTGTTTGTGCCTCCTCGGAATACATCTTCAACCTTGCTACAGGGGACATGGACCAGGGGGCATGGATCTGGAGGCACAGAGTTGCAGCAGCCTTGCCTCTCTCAGGCCGCCAGATCCAGCATGGTGTACGTTCCTTTAATATCTGGCATAGTCGGCAGGAGCCAGCTGAGCTGTGAGTATTCTCAAAATAGCAGATTCAATATTCCCAATATGGGGAGGGAACTGATCCTTTTGCAAATGTGTTCTATCTGTTATAATTATTTACCAAACTTTTGGAATATTGTGAGGGAAACCCCTGGACTAATCAGGGTGATGGACTGAGAAATACGTACAGAATGTTGTGTATGTGAAGACTGGTGTGTAAATTGGCTTTGCGAGTAGAGTTGGTTTCTTTTGAAAAAATATTAGCCACCATAAACTGAGTCCTAACTATATCGACCACGAAGCAGGTCGAGACCAGAAAGCTAAGGCTAGGTTCTCTATAAACCACTTGTCGGAAGTTGAGTTACAAAGAGGTATTGACAATTGCAAATAAGTGTCCTCAAATTACAGAAGAGTTTCTAATTTTACGAAGTGTGGTAATAGGGCTCCAGTTTGTACAGGAACACTATAGGCCTTTAGGAGGGATGAAAGGTGCAAATTTCAGCCTCACCTTCATACTAAGGATTTTGTGCTTTTTGCCCTTTCCCTACCTCCTTTGTCTCTACACCCTGCCTTTTTAATTCTTTCTTTGAAATGAAACTTGTAGCTGTAAGTACTGTAAATATGGGGGTACTGCATATGTGAACACTGTTAATAATGTGCAGAATGCAGCTGTGTGATTCCCTCATGGGGTGTATACACGTGCTCTGTGTGTTTGTGTGTGTGTGCCTGCCAGGAGTACATCTGCAGCCTCAGTACTGGTTGGACCTGAGGGCATGGAGCTGTGGCAACTTACCGCTCTCAGGCTATCCAATCCAGCATGTTACATTTTCCTCTAAAATTCTGGGCTTGCTGAATTGCTGTCACAAGAGTATCCAGGAGTTCCTTCAAATGGCTTCATCTGGGAAGAAGGAGAAGGGAGCTAAAAAGAGTTGGTGAAGGGGTTTCCCTGTTAAATATGGAAGAAAAGGACAATATAAAGTTTTGTTTGTTTTAAAAACTAGAGAATTACAACACATTTCACAAATGCCACTGTTTCCTATATCCATCCTCCCAGACATTTTCATAGCAAGGACAGTAGCAGTGCTTGAGGGAGCTGGATTCAGCTTAGATCCACAAAGATGCCTTGGAGAGCAGCTTTGGACTGGGTGACTGGCCAGGTAGTGCTGAGTGGCCATCAGAATAGCAGAGCCCAATGACCTCTGCAGCTGACTGCTGTCAAGATTACAGGAGAAAGGTGAAGCTGGTATGGGCAACAGGAGGGCAACAGAGAAAAGCAATCTTGAGTGTGTCAGAAGGTCACTTCCTCACTCTGTCTTTACGGCCTACTTTGAATAGGAAACACCTCAAGCAAAGCACAATGCTGATGTCCCAGATGTAGAAGATATTTTACAAAAAGCAGTAGAGTCCTTAGCACTAGGCAAGATCCTTCTGACACCCTGGTAATCATTACTTTAATGATTAAATGATTAATTACTTTAAATCAGTACATTAATGACTTAAAATAATGCTAGCTGTTTCATAACCTGCTAGCAGGCTCTACAAAGAAGGATAGCAAGGGTATATGGGACATTACTTAGGAGGGGTGTGAGGTTACAAAAGGAGTGTGAGGATACAAGGTCTGTTGAGGCAGCACCGGAGGGCTGTGCTGGGCTCTAATGCAATATATATATATAAATAGAGCTGCTGGACTGAGCTTTACCCCAAGCTGCTCCTGGGATTTGCTTCAGATCAAGCCACTTTGGACACTCAGAGACCACCCCCAGGGACACTCATATGTTTGCAGCAATGATTATCGGCCTGTCCTTGTCCAAGATCACTTCTCAGAACTATCTCAGACACACACTTAGCTTCCTTAAGAAAGGTGATATACCTTCTCACATGGCTTTTAGATATTCATTAAGGCAATACCAGCTGGTTCTTCTACCTATCCACCTATTTTTGATTCTCCACTAGGTTTGTGGAGACTTCCCTTTACAGATGCTATTTTTCTCAGTATACTTACCAGTGTGTCCTCAAATTCTACTCGTTATTAGCTTCTACTGTTTTCCCAGTATAGGCACCAGGTTTACGGAGCCACAGTTCCCTGAAACACTTTTTAAAAATTAGCATTTTACTAGACAATTTCCAGATCTCTAAAAGCAAGGCAGTTTTAGTAAGAGCTCACACACCACAGCCAATAGTTCAGCTGTTTCATCCCTGCGCCTTTTTGGAAATCTTGTGTAAATCCCATCTGGTCTTGGCCACTTGTTACTATTATTTTGTCTGTTTGGCAACAGGTAGAATGTACAATCATCATCATTTTATTAGCTGAACAATTCTGGCATGGAAGTCAAGCTATTTTTTTCGCAACACCATTTTTTCTCTCTGCCACTACTAGATAACATTCTAAATAAGCAATATAATTTGCTCTTGTAAAGGAGCTGTAAGGAGAAGCTCTGTAAGGAGACGGTACAGGTGTGAGACCAGCTCTAAGTGGGAGCAAACAATCTGTTTCAATGGCTCCTGCCTCTACTTCTGGTTTTGCTGCCAGAATTGCCTGGGAGAAAAGTGGTTTGTTGCCTTCACAATGCCAAGGTACAAATCACGGCCTGGTAATGAATTGCTTTCTAGTTTGGTTGCCTCAGGAAGAGCAGAAGGAAATAGAAGACCTTTCATTTAAGGTGAAATAGCCCCACAGTCCACAGGGTAATAAATAGTTCTTCTCAGTAACTTGCACAGAATATGGATTGCTACCAACTTTACAACTGCTGAAACAACCTGAAGATATGGTCATATCACTGCTTTATGATGGAAAAAAAGATAGAACAATAAATTTAGGATAGAGATCACCTTTCTGCCAAAATACACGATATATATAATTGACCATTCTGCAGTGTTCAGCAGTTAGCTCAAAGATATCTTCAATGCCCATGTTCCAGTATTACAACAGGGGTAGTTGACAGCTGTGAAAAAATCTTGCAAATATATTTTTAGAAAGGAATCCCTCAAAGATTATCATTAATTCTATTTGGCCTTGGTACAGTGTCAAACTCATGCTCAGTGATGCAGAAAAATCAGCATGCAGTATCATACACTTTTGACAAGTTTAGATTCACTTTCTTTTCCCTTTACATAATTATCTTTCAACTTTCATTAGAAAAGTGTCACTTAAAGTCAAGCTGAGAAGATGAACTTTTAGTACATATTTTCAAAACTCAATACATTTGTTTCTGTTAATTGCAGGAACACTTGCTGAGTTCAAAAACGTGTTTGAAGATACATCTTTTCATGAATATGCATTTATTCTACCATCACCAATCATTTGAGCCTAAAAATCATTGTTTAATCTGAGAAAAGCAGTTCTCACTCTTCTTCCCATGGAATAGGAGACTGTATGCCAAAAAGCTTTCAATAAACAGAACATTACCAAATGAAACTGTGGGGTTACCGTAGCATTAAATTGCAGTGAGTCATGTCACACTTCTGTGTCTTGTGGATGATGTTTCTTTTCCTCCTTTTCTCCAGAATCAGTCTCACACAACTTTGCAAATACATAATTTATAGCACAGGGAACAGGTTTTATCCCATAATGAACGCTGATAATGTATATGATAGAGTATCATTGTGGCTTTCAGAGACCTGCATGAACAGTTAAAGATACAGTCCAAACTTATAAAATTACTAGTGCAGATTAATGATCTTAAAGGCCAGGCAATTTTGCATCACTGAAGATGTAATGGAAGAATCCTACATGAAGGCTAAAGCCACAAAAAATTGTATTTTCAGAAGCTGTTTAAATTGATGGGGCACAACAGAAAGTTAGTTGTCTCTCTTCCCCTTTCATTCTTCCTGGCGTGCTGCAATAACAGCAACACAATAACCTGTAAGATGCAGTGATAAAAAGTCTGAAAAGTGGATGGTATGAGGAACAAATATGTATCTGCTTAAAGGCCTAGGAAAAGGGGGTTGGGTATAAAACATGAAAATAGCTATACTAGTTCAGACCAAAATGTCCATCTGTCCCAACGGTGTCAGACAGTTGCAGATATAGCAACTTATCAATCAGTGGTTTGGGGACTTAGTATAGGCAGGTTTACTTTACTGGCCACTTCTTGTACTAGGAAAATTATCTCTTCCTCAGCATCCAATGGAAAAGATACTGGGTAACTGTAACAGGATCAAAGCTATTTAGTGCTATGGTGTTGCATCCCGCACTAAATGCAAGGAACTGAGTCTTCCTGCCAAAAGCACAGGAACAGAGAAAACACTCTTTTATCCACAAAGAGAAAGAATTCATGAGATAATCAAATGCACAAATTTTGCAGGTTGTGCTTTGCATGGTATCTAACCTTTCAGCTACCAAGACAGGCTTACATTTACATTTTATATATTGTTTGACAAAGCCAGAATTATGAGAACCCATGAAGAAGTTGTTTGCGTGATGATGCCTTGATTGATGAACCCACGTAAATAGCAGAACTTACAGAATTCCATGAATAACAGAATTTACAGAAACCATGAAGATGAATCAGCTGGTACAACATGTGTTTAGAAACTGACACAATAAATGTGTGTCACATTTCTTGACAGATAAATTACTATAAAAGACTCCAGCCATACTTATGCTTTTGATAAATTCTCATCTGCGTATATTATGTGAAAATAAGTAGTATGAACAACAGATCAGTCAAAATGGTCAATAGACTCATCATATCAATATCATATCTATATCTGCATAGATATACACAGTACTTCTAGAACTTACCAGGTATGCTTACCTGAATTGACCTAATATGTACTTTCAACAAATCTTCCTGGTACGTGATGTTTTCTGAGTCTTTACATGCAACCCGTTTGGTTGATTGTTTTTTAAACTTAAATAAACTTTGAAGGTTCAGTTTATCTAACTAATTTTTACTTGGCCACAAGAGAAGAAGTCTCACTTGCCCAAAGGAGACATTATTCCCCCACTCATACAATGGGAAGCAAGGTAGACATTGAGACCCCTGAGTCATTTAGCTCCTCAGTGCCTTACTGGGATGCCCCAGAAAGTCAGCATGCTCAAGGACACACATACAACCTTTCCTTGTCTTTGTACACTCTTGTTCTTTCAATGTAATGGCCCTGCAGTCACAGGAAAGCAGGCTTATCGGACAGTTATCAACAGGGGACACTCTCCTTTGGGAATAACACTGATGTCCACATATATCCAGGAACTTGGGAGCCCTCTTAAAGGACAACTATATGCTCTGGAAAACAAAAAGAAGCAGCAACTGTGGATCTGCCTGTCTTATCTAGAATATAATGTCCCTCCTCAGACTGCTCCTGAATTTTTTGGTTGCTTCATAATGTCCTGTGTAAGGTGGGTACCCCCAAAACATACATTCCCTTCCCACATCCTCTCAGCATCACCACATCAGAGTTCCTGAAGGACCTGAACAACTCTAACCTTGGGTCACAAGAAATATTGAGAAATGCTGGGAAACCCTGCTTATGCTCCACAAACCAGTCCCATCACACAGTACCTTACATGAAGAGTCACAAGAACAGTGGGGCTGCCAGCCATTTTCTGGGGCCACAACAAAGTGTACACCCCATGCTATTCCATTGCTGAACTTCGCAGTGCTACTCTCCAGCCACTATAGCCTACAATGCCTCCAGATCACAACTTACCCTCTTGTGGCCATTTTGGACAAATGCCTCTCCACTCTGGCTTCTTCTCTTTCTCCTTGAGGGACTCTTCTGGTTTCCCTACTCCTCATGCAGGTTTTCAGAGAAGACTGTACCTGAGACAAAGATAGTGAAGATACAGTGTGCCCTGAAGATGGTATGGACCTGTCTCCACCATTCTAGTTTGGTGGAAGCAATAATGTTTTATTTCCAGTATTCCAGAGGCATAATAAATGGTGTGCAGAGGTGCAGGGCTTCTTTACACATATTTGGGGTTTCCTGAGGGAGGCAGTGTCAGACATCATTACCTGTGAAGAAAAGAGAATTAATTTTTGTCAAAATAAAAGAGAGGTTCTGGTTAAAAGTTCTTTGTATCCGCTGGCAGCCATCATGAATCTGGGACTGTCATCACCTATACAGGTAGTTCCTTTTGGCTGGGGGAGATATGCAGTCTGGAGACAGTTTGCTAGTATTCCTGAAACTCATCATCTGCACCACCTGCAGTCCCTTGTTTCTCACGAGCCCAGGTCCTCCCCTAATAACTTGTGAATTCCCAGCCATGCTGGAAGATTATCCTTATTGCTTCTCCTTCATTCTAGAGCTCCTCCTTTGGGGCAGTCATTCTCATCGACCCCTGCAGTCAGATGCCCTGCATAGGTGCCATCCATTATGCCTTCTGGCAATGAATTACATCTCCTTTCATCTGTTTTGAACCATCATCCTTCTATTTTCATTTGCTGTTGCATAGTTCTTACCTAAAAGAGACATCATTGAATACATCTATGACACTCAGGATTTTTTAGCTAATATAGATTTATTACCTTCTCCACTGAATCTTTTTCAAGCTGGAGAATCAAAGTCTACTTAGTCATTTCTCGGGTGGAGGTTATTCCATACCAGAGGGAGGGTTGTAATTTAAAATTCTATAATATTATAAATGTTTGTAACACTTATAACAGTGTTGTAAATAATACACTAGTCATACTGATACTGATTTGAGGCAAACGCTGGAATACTTGATATGCCAAATTAAATACAGTGATTTTGTACTGTCTTTTTAAGGTACCTTAAACTGTGTGGATATTTATGAGTTTATATACTTTCTTGTTAAAATAATAACACCAGTAGCACATAGATCCGTTACTGGTTTTCATTTGTATGTATTTTGGTAAGCTAGGACACCACAAAACCAGAGCAATACACACTACACAGATTAAAAATTGCTTAATTGACAGATGTAAAAATTATTCTGTATGTGTAGGGTCACCAGTGGGTGGGTGTGCCTTTGGAAAGGATTGGTTCTTCGCTATATACTGTTTTAATAAAAACAATCATCCAGGAGAAAATGCAAAATCACTTTTATTACAAAAGAATTGGATGAGTCAGATATAAAAGACAACATAGTTTCTGACAAAGAGTAATCATAGTTCTGTTATCCCTATGGTTAAGCTAAAGATGCACATAATTAAAATGCAAATGTAAGTGCATATAGCAAATAATAAAGAATGCAGCCTGTAATACAGATGGGTTTACACAGTACCAAAACCAGCTCTTGAGACTGCTAAAATGTAAAAAGTGTATGCAAGTTCAGTGCTGCAACCAGCACAGTTAATTTGAATCTTTGATATAGAGCAATTGGTCAAAGAAAAACACAGTAATAATATTATCTTCACATCTGAGTAATCATCGTTATTTCATGTGATGTCTGTGCTCACATTTTAGGCCAGACTGTGACAGACTGGCAACGACTCTGATTTGAAAGAAAAAAAAACAATGTAATAAAAGCATTGAAAAACATATTTAAAAAGACTCAAGAAGCAAGAAAAAAGGCCTAAATGGGACACGTCTCAACACTGCATGTTGCAATGCCAGACTTGAAGGAGTCTATTTTCTGTAATAGAATCTAATATACCCTTTTAGATGCCTTTACTTCCTATACAGTGTACCTAAATAGTAGGCTGAACATAATCCAAAACAAACAGCCAATGAGAACTGTGTAAATGCACCAAGGACATTCCCTAGTTCAAACCAACATGAAGCGATGACAACAATGCATCTGAAAATCCATTTGTTTCCGGATAGGGATCTGGGTCAATTTTATAAAGAGGTGATAAGATTTCATGGCCTCTAAAGTTTAAATGATTTTCTGACAAATGTTTTTTCTGTCTTTAAAATAAAGAAAAGATGAGATAATGATGACAAATCTACTTTGCTGCCTTATCTCCTGAACTAAACAATCTAATGGTAAGAGCATTTACCCAAGCTGTGAGACCTGAAATCAACTCTTACTGTCACTTGAGGAATTCAGATCCCAAGCTCTCATTCCCATAGCTATATGGCTCTCAGCAAGCTCACAGCATGTGCATAGGCCCATGTGGGAATGGATTAACATTCTCAACATTCTTTCTGAAGTTCTACTCTCCAAGAGCAAAAAAAAAAAAAAAAAGGAAAAAAAAGGAGCCTACAGGAGTGCTTGGGACACAGGCAGAAAAGTAGTGATGACTTCCTAACCTACTGGTTAGCTCTACATGTTAAACCTTATTCAAAGGTCTCTGTATATTTCATAGCAAGCAATCACTGATTAAATAGCATAAATGGACACCTCCTTGCTGGTGATCCTACAGAGCTGTGGTTATCTCTGTCTCTCTCCCATTTGTTCTAACTCAGAACACTTTGAATTTTTCCTTCATATCAGAGCAGCTTCAAGAGGAAGGATGGAGAGTTTCATTCCTTGCTTTCCTCATTGTAACTATCTTGTAATTGAGTGATAAAGCTGCAGACTAAATTAATAATAATAAATGTGAAATGATGCCCATGAGAAAAAATTAATCCCATTTTTACACACAGAAATGGGTTCTAAGATGACCATCACTACTCAGAAGAGATCACACAGATACAATAGCTATTCCTCTGAAAACATTAGCTTCTATGCTTGGTAATGGTTCAAAAAGGGAAATCAATTGTTTTACATTATTAGGAAAGAAATAGAGCACAAAGAGAAACAATTACATGAGTGTATAAATACATGATGTACTCATAGCTTGAATACTGCATGCAGTTCTAGCTACATGTACCCTAAAAGGAGATGAATGAACTGGGCAAGGCTTAGAGAAGGACAACACCAGTGAACAAAGCAATGCGATTGCTTCTGAAATAGAAATTATTAAGGAGTATAAAAGCATGGGTGGAAAAAGAGAGTAGATAGGAAATAAAGTTTCACTATAGGTGACACCAATTAATTTTTCAGATGGATTGCTCTTCATACATGCAATTAACTTACTGACACAGGATGTTGTAAATGCTAAATGCTTACAGGAGTACAAAAATGACTGAATAATTTCATGGAAGAAATCCATTAAGAAGTATTTAATCTAAAGGCATAAGATCAGGATCAGGGATTCCTTGAACCATTAGTTTTTGCAGGCTGGGAGAGCACTTTGGATAAGCAGCACTAAATGTGTACCCTGTTCTTATATTCTTTCCTGTACATCTGTCCTGGACATGGCTGGGGACAAAACAATGGGTTTGAGGGACAAAACATGGCTGGTTTTATGTTTTTGTCTAAAGGTTTTATGGGTTGAAGTGGTCCATGGCAGAGGAAGGAATTATATCTAGGTCTCTCACTGAAGGAGAAGAAGGTGGGAGGAAGAAAGCAGCTGATTTTAGAATTTTCAGTCCCACCTACTTTGTATAAGGTAATTTTGTGCTTTCTCTGATTAATAGCTCATATACTGAGACAAAGGAATAGAGAACAGAAATATGGGATACAATTCATGTGATATAGCCAACTGACACCATTTTAGACAGCCCTATGTTTGACAACAATTACTCTCAACTACATCTCATCCCCCAGTCAAAGCTCTTAGAAAATTCTGATCTTCATCCCTATGTGTCAACATTTATGGACCCAACATAGCACCACATAGACAACTGCACTTAGAAGACACTGTTACTTCTACTCACCACCACCTTCATAACTAATATCCAGTAGCTACCACCCTTGCTAGTCCTGCCAGGTCAAAGATGAGGCTAATGTACACCTCCAGCAAGAGATCTTGAGAGAGTGATTAGGCTGTTACAGAAATGGCAAGCACACACAGACTTGAGAATCAATAGTTTAAGCAGAAAGAATAGGAGATAAAAAGCAAGCAAACTTTATGACTGATTCCTACACTAATCTAGGGCAATAAATAGGCTAGATTAAGTAGGGACTGCAGACTGGAAACTACATATTGCCCAGCACTAAGAACCTGAGGAACTTCAGGGGCAGCACATAGACATGGATAGTTTGGGTTAGAGATAGGTCAGGGTCGAGGATCCAAAGACAGTTAGGGACAGATTTGGGCTAGGGAGCATGGAATGACTGCAGGTGAACATGGGGAGGGATGTGAGCTAGGAATGAGGCTGGAGATAGTTATGCGTAGCAAAATCCCAAGATGTTTGGAGAAGTGTACATCCATGACTAGAGAGGATGAAGAGAGGAGTGGAGAAGAACACCATCCTACCATAATGTTCTATCCTCACACAGCTTCTTCAAACAAATCAGTGTTGCATTTATGATCAGGTACTGCCATGTAATACCTCTTCACCTGTGTCAGGCTCGGTTCATAGTATGCTGCCAGTGTTGCCATTTCCCTCAAATATGAGTTGGCTGTGCTGTCATCATATTGGTAACCACTTGTTTACCACATGGCTTACTAATGATTGCCATTAAACAGGGAGTTCAAAGGTGGACTGGCTTTGGAAGATATGGTATGGATAGGTAGTCTGTGCAAAAGATGAAAATGGGCTTTTATTCAATGTATGAACCAAAACTTCAGAGACAACACATAAACCCAAGCATTCATACTTTCACATTCTACCTCAGTGAGACATCCTCACTGAGGGAGATGGCAGTGGTGATAACACTTGTCCAATGGTGTGTGCTGCAGTGAAAAATGGTTATAGTGGTTCAAGAGGTCAAGGATGCAGTGGAAGGATGATAGTGAGCTCCCACTGGTGGTACCTTACTGGTACAGGTGGTGAAGTGAGAAGTTCCCCCAGCAGTGACAAAGTATCAGTTGTGG
Organism: Pelecanoides urinatrix; assembly: GCA_013400755.1. Lineage (NCBI taxonomy): Eukaryota > Metazoa > Chordata > Aves > Procellariiformes > Procellariidae > Pelecanoides > Pelecanoides urinatrix. Next base: position 8,656 of record VZTQ01012880.1, on the reverse strand, counting down.
ACAGCCACCTCTGAGGGGCATGTAATGCTTATTTGGGGACATTCCTCCATTCCTGACAGTGGAATTTCCTCCTCTACACTCATGACTTGGCAGGCAGCACATCCTCAACTCGAAAGCCGTAACCATGTCCAACTAGACCTTGGTTGTGAATGAGGTCTCCACCTACACACTCCTAACACAGGGAACTGGTATCGGGCAGGGCTCCAGTAAATGCTTGTGAAAAACTTGTCTCCCACACCTCCTCCCAAAACTATTGCACCTCTCTGATGGAGCATGTTAAGGGATGTTAGAATGCATGGCCACCTCCTCCAGCCACTCCAGCCCAGTAACCCTACCTGGCCCAGCCTGGTGCCCAAGGACCCAGGGTCTCTGCCCAGGCTGAGGGACGCAGCTGCCACTTTCCTGTTTGTGGGTTCAACCAGTAGCAAAGCTGAGCACATGTCCCAGAGACACACACACAGACACAGAGACAAACACACAGAGGATAGTGACACAGGTGGTCACAGAGACTGCCACTGCCAAGGTGCTGCCATCAACAGCACCCACACAGGGTGCCATCAAGAGGACCCACATCACACGAGCACAGACAGACACATCCCCTCCTCCTCTGGGACTGGCAGAGACAGGAGGTCGCTAGTGCAGACACACACACATACTCACCAGGTTCACATGCACATTTGCAGCTCCCTTGAGTCCAGCACGGCCCCTCTGTCCCCCCAGCACCCCTGCTCAGACCCCCACTCGCTCCAATAGTTGATGCTGAGACCCCACTGGCTCCATCATCTGACATCACAGCCCAGGAGTGCCCCCAGCCTGACTCCAGTAGCTGGCACCAATTTTTACTCACACACACAGAGAGGCCTCACCAGTAGCTGGCACTTAGTCCATGCATGCACATGCATACATGGGATAAAGAGTGAGATTACACAAAGAGATAGTCAAGAAAAGATTTAATAAGAAGATGTAAGAAGACAGGACAGACTGCGGTCATCAGGTGCAGGGCTCAGCCAGACAAGCGAACTGACTGCCCCATTTTACATGCGACCGGCCCCTTATGCCCTTTTCTGTTTACCCCCATCTTTGTTCCTCCCTGATCCCCCTTCCCCTGCATGTCCCCTTATGGGTTTGTACAGCTCTGTCAGTTCCTGCACCTACCCCAACTCTGTCTGGGACCTCCCCTGGTTCACAATCTTATCAGTCCTGAAGTCCAGGTTGATCTTCCTGGAAGTGGTGCCTGTAGCCCATCCGTCAGTGTGACTGGTGAGGTTTGTTTCTTCTCATTGTCTCCATGTTTGTCAGTTCTGTGTCTCTGTATATATTGTTTTTGGTTCCCCCTTTTACCTTAGTTTCCCTGATCTGGTAAACTTGCTGGAATAAACATTTTCACACTCTCACACGCCTTCATCAAGTAGTGTCACTGACTGGGTTTGCTTCCCATCACCTTCTCCCTTACAATTTGTAGGTCAGGTTTGTGTCCCTGCATGTTCTTCTTTATGGCTTCCTCCCTTTCTTACTGTCCCTTGTGGTGTCAAAAAAGGTCCTTAACCAGATACTTTTAAAGGAGCAGGCACTCTCCTTCCACAAATCCTTACAGAGCAAGTCAAAGTTATTCTGGTTCGACATTCAGCCTACTCCACGACATCCTCTGCAGGATAATGGAGTGGCACAGAAGCCAGGCTCCTTCCTGCAGGCTGAGACCTTGAGTATGCCTGCAGGCCTCAGGTATTGTAAATCTACAGGCCAGAACTGCAAGTCGGCCTTGTGGCCCATAAGCAGCTGTCTTACTCTGTCCCAAGCTTGAGGCTGGTTTCAGGCTTGTCAGCACCCCATACAGTGGTATAAAGAAATTTAATGAGCGAAAAATTCTGCCTCACTAAGTCTTCCTCCTTCTCTGTCAGCATGTGTAGATAGACAGAGAGGGTATGATGGGATCCATTAAAATCATAGTCCGTAAAGAAATAATTGTGCGCAATTAGAAAAAAACCCATCTTGTTGGTTAAAGCAAGCTCTTGAAGTCAGGAGCCAAGTGTTGCCTTATTTGGCATTATCAGAGCTGTCTTTGGATTCCTCCATCCTCCATCCTGGCACAGAGCAATGTGAAAAGAACAGGTCAGTGCAGCAGCTGACTCCATACAACCTTACACCAATCCTGTCTCTGAGTAATTAGCAGAGAGATCAGAGCTTCAACACGTTTACAACTAAAGAGTAAATTATTATTGACCAAAAATAGCGCGCTTGAATGCTGTGTGGGCAGGAGGTTACATATAAAGAGCCACAGCCGAAGGCAACCTTATTCTTTGTTACCTCAGCATCTCACGGTAAGTTCCATCTGCTTGCTTCATACTTTGACCATAGCATCTCCTCAGCTCTGCAAAGAGGTGGAATACATAAGGGCATTTTCCTCTCATTCCCCACTTCTAATGTTCCAGGTCATGCTTTACATGCAATGCCAAGGTTATACGACCCAAACCACTCCAGTGTGGTGGAACAAGCAGAAGTAGAAAAGCCATGTCATGTCATTCCTTGGAGGGACCTTCTACAAACTTTGCTCCTTCCAAGCCTTATGAAAGGCACATGAAAACTAACTCTGAAGGCAGTTGAAATTGATTGGGAAAATATATGTAATGTAGCTGATCTTTTCCCAGACATTAGATTTATTTTCTGCAGATCACAGTAATGTGGGGAAGAACACGAGATTTTCTGTGGGATTTGGCTCTAGTTCAAGAGTTGTAAGGCTCTGTGTACAGTTCAGCTGTTGGGAGAGACTACACAAGGTGTATGAATGCTTGATAGAGCATATGCTCCATGGACTATGGGCAATGTACTGTTTCTGATTTAACTCTTTCTGTCCTTTCTTTAACCATTCCACACAGATACTGAAAGCAGATTTCCTCCTCGGCTTTCTGAAGGTAAGGGTTTAGCAAATAACGTAGTTTTGCTAACTGATCCTGAACAATGAGTGAAGCTCACCCAGAGAATGGCAAGGGCAGGTGGCAAAAGACCATGTTGTAGAACCAGGTTCACTGAAAAGGATATATGCTATTTTAATCAATATGAGCATATTCACAGTTCTTGGTAGGAAATACTCCATTTATCAGGGAAAAAAAGTGACAGATACTTAAGCTTAGCCAAGAGGACATGAGAGACAGTGATAGTAATGTCTTTTTGTGGTGTAACCTGGGATTCTGGGATTTATAGAGGATTAAAATTCACCTCCTACCATCTGCACAACTGCTGCAAGCCTGAAACTGAGGTTTTGTTCAGAGAGGAGGCTCAAAGTACAATTCAAGAAGAGTCTAAGCTTATCCTTCCTTAAGCTAATTTCCTCTGGGGTAAGGTCTAGAACATTATATGCTGACTTTAGGTTATCACACAGGTCCTGAAACCAGAACAAAGTTCAGGACGATCTTGTCTCCTGTCTGATAGACAGATCTGTTTATGTACAAAGAGTCACCTTCACAGAGAACTTAATATGCACCATTCCCTTCTAGGTTTTCTGGGGAAGGTTAGTGATTGAGTGACTGGGAGAGTTCACCAGAGCAACAGAAGGAACCCTCCACACATGTGCCTTTCATCCTAATTCCAAAAAATGCTCACTGAAATTGGAGCTGAAAGGGATGGAAGTACAGGTTATTCTCCCAGAGGATGTCTTCTCCTCTGTTCATGAATGTATAAAGATCTAAATTTTATACTATTTCCTATCAAAGACATTAAGTAGTTTAACAGACTGGCCCCTCAAGAAATTTTCTGATAACTTATTGGCATTTTCTGATGTTCTGCTTAACCTTCTCATGGACATTGTGAAATAATTTCTCTCGTGTTGCTTCCCTTGAGCCACTCAGAGGCAGGATCACATAAGCAAAAATGCTGGGCTCTATATACATAGAATAATACTTTTAAAGTACTCTGAAAGTTCTGGATTCTGTGCTTTGAAATTCCTGGGTATTAAACGGTCTTGAGAGATGCAGTCCATCAAAGTCCTGCAAGGTACATATCCCATAGCAGAAAGGTTTTGCTGAGAGATCAGCACTTCTACAGCAATGTGTCCAAAAGCAGCATTACAAATGCTTTCAGACTCCTTTCATCATTTTCTTGCACATAAAATCGCTCCATGTTGATTGATCCAGTACTGTGATGTCTTGGAATTATCCATCTAAGTTGTTCAATTCTGTCCCTCTATCTTTTTTAGTACCATAGTGCATCAGACAGCCCATGAAGTAGCAGGAGTTTAGAATTATTTTTTTTTTTCCCCCTAGCCTGTAGATTAGCTTGCTTGGGGAAGAACGTTCTGTTTATACTAGTTCTTGCCTACATTATTTCTGCCTGTGTTATTTCCAGATGCTCTTGAATTATCCATGTCAGTCATTCTGACTATAGTAACCAATAGCATCTATCTGTGTTGAAGAATTTTTACTAGGTATTGCTAAAAATGTAAAATAAAACTGAGCATAAAGCATTTTTCTGAAATATTTCTACTAGACTGAATGACTGGTACATATTGGTACACATTAATTGTATTTTAATGATTCATAACCAATATTACTCTCTATAATGTTAAAGCTAAAAGGTACTTTGTGATTGAAATTCTTTGAAATGTTATATCAAGAACTTATTTACCTAGATAATACTATGCTATTAATTATTACCTTCAATATACATTATATTCCTTTATTAACTAATTTTGCCACAGATCTAAAAAGATGTTTTATATTTTCTTCATATGAAAAATAGGTTTGGCTTTAGATAGGTGATAATTGACCCTCACAATTTGTTCCAGTGCTTGGTACAGACAGTAATTTTCCCTGCTTGGTATTAAAACATAGAAAACAGAAGGGTGCCAAGAATACCTCCACTTAGAAATGATGTGTGAGAGCCAATCTGCTTAACTTACAGATCTTACTTGTGTCTAAATTTTCAGATGTCTAATGAATGAATCTGTCTAAGTGGCTCTGTGTATGTGGTTTTGACAAGTATGCGGTTATGCAGCTGTGTGAATAGCAGGTGAAGATACAGCAGGAGACGCTTTTGAAGATTTCTAGCTTGATATTCTCTCTATTCCCACTTGGGCACACAGGCATCCCATTTAAGGGGGATGTCTTCAAAGACAATACACCTCTATTTACAGAAGGAACTTTCTTTATTAGGACTTCTTCAGTGGATACTTAAAATTGAGGCAGAAGTTAAGTGCCTGATGTTGATTAGTCCTCTTCTTCGTTTTAATCATTGAGCATGAACACTTTCTGTATAAATATAAATTACAAATGTACAGGCTCTCTGAAACTTTTCTGAATTCCTCCAGAGCAACTCCAGCCATGAGTTCAGATGCAGAGATGGCAATCTTTGGAGAAGCTGCTCCTTATTTACGGAAGCCTGAGAAGGAGAGAATTGAAGCCCAGAATCGCCCATTTGATGCTAAGGCAGCCTGTTTTGTAGTGGATGAAAAGCAAATGTATGTGAAAGGTACCATACAGAGTAGAGAAGGTGGCAAAGTCACAGTTAAAACATATGATGATACAGTAAGTGATACCCACTGTTACTCATAGATGATCACCCAGTTCAGGCAATTTCCTGGCTTAGATTTCTTCTCCTGTTGTTCCTTTTTGGTTTTGCCAGACTGTGTCTGTAAAGGATGATGAAGTCTTTCCCATGAATCCTCCCAAATTTGATAAGATTGAGGACATGGCCATGATGACCCACCTCCACGAACCCGCTGTGCTGTACAACCTCAAAGAGCGTTATGCAGCCTGGATGATCTATGTAAGTACCAGCAGCAGTCTTCCTTTGGTAGCTCGGAGGACCTGCTCTGCCAGGCTAAGTGGAAGCCAACGTGCTGTCTCCCTTCCTCGCAGACCTACTCGGGTCTCTTCTGTGTCACTGTCAACCCCTACAAGTGGCTGCCGGTGTACAACCCGGAGGTGGTGGCTGGCTACAGAGGCAAGAAGCGCCAGGAGGCCCCTCCACACATCTTCTCCATCTCTGACAATGCCTATCAGTTCATGCTGACTGGTGAGTCATTTGGCAAGAATGGGAAACCCTGATATACACAGGGCTGACTGCTTGGTCAAGGAACACTTGACATTTCAGGCATCTTAGGTGCTGTTCTACTCAGTGCCTGATGGCAACAGCTCCCATTGTCCTATGGCACAACTCAAGATTAGACTGCCTGTGACACCTTAATGACCTCTGTGCTATCAGATAATGAAGGAAAGGCAGTAGCTAGCTATGTGGCTTTGTGCCCACTCTCCTAGTAAGGAATTTAAAGAAACAGTAAGGAAGGAACACAGCAGAGAATCTGATTGCGATTAAACAATATTTAAGCTAAGGTCTATACATTAAAGGAAACAAATATTAAGTGAGAAGCCTTATAAAGAATCACCACTCGGAGTTAGATTTTGGGCTGCTCCATCCCTTTGTGCACAGAAAAGATCCACATGCAGACTAATGCAGAATTTACCTTATCTGGTTACAAAGTGATAAATGCAGTTACAATATAGTTCTGTCCCTTGAAGTCAGTTAGTTATGTCTGAGGAACAGAAACCCTCCACATCTCATTTGAACAGCTCTTTCTGTGACTTTGTTTACAGATCGTAACAATCAGTCAATCCTTATCACGTGAGTATAATTTGGTTTGTGTGACAAAGCTGACAGAGAAGTAAAAATGTTTCCTGTTTCCTGTAGCAATTAATATTTTAATTTCAACAGGGGAGAATCCGGTGCAGGAAAGACTGTGAATACAAAGCGTGTCATCCAGTACTTTGCAACAATTGCAGTTACTGGTGAGAAGAAGAAAGACCAACAGCCTGGCAAAATGCAGGTATGTCATTGGCTCCTCCTTCTAGTGTTTGCTCAAGACTGTGCCTGCAGAGCAGAAACTATCAACGCGTATTTTGGGGTTGCAGGACTATCAAAAGGCAGAAAGTGTAGCGCAACTGAGGAGACAGTCAAGATGCACAGTGCAAGCACACCTATGCTCTTTTACCCCTGCTACCTGGCCTCCATCCCTCTGAACATTAGTGGAACTCTACTTAAAGAAACATTTTCTTAATGTAGGAAAGGCTCAGGACTCAGTTTCTCTCTAGTTTCCATTTACACAGGGGAAGTCTTCACCAGGGAGAGGAAGATAATGTAAGATAGCAGTTTTCTCTGTGCTGACTGTCTGTCTATGTATCTATCCATTAGTATTCTATGATATTGGCCACATCCACAGCACCTGAGTGGCTGCAAGTGTACAGAGAGCAGTCAGTGCCCACTGGCACGTGATTGTACCATTCCTATTCTTTGTTTCATTCCCATTGACAGGGGAAATGCAGGAACTCTGAACTCCAGAGTGGTTGTGCTGAAGTTAAGAGTAATTTCAATTGCATCAGGTAGTAGTTTCCACTGGCTTGTTTTCCTGCCTGTGGTCAACGTAACAGCCTTGGAGGGGCAGCATAAGAAAGAGACAGATTTGGGACAGCTGGGACCACTTGCCTGACAGTTAGAAAGTAACCTCAGAAAAGATCCTTCCAGGGAAGAAAGCACATGCTCTGATGCCCCTTTCTGCTGAGCAGCCCAGCTGCTGCAATCTGAGCCCACTGGTGCATTTGCAAGGCGTGGGCTTCATTCCCTAGCACAGAGCAAGCAACAAACGTCCTTGTGGCACAAATGTGTGTCACCACAGTCTGTGAGATGGTATGTGCATCAAAGCAGGTGACATGTGTCAGCGTGTTATTTGAGTACCCAAGGGCACAGCAGAACCTAAGGAGATTCCAAGGCTGAATATTCTTTTTGCACTCAGAGGCAGGTGTCTGTGATTGATGGGTTGTTATGGCCAAGGCAAGTTAATCACAAGCACTCTTTCCATCAGCACCATTTCAGAATCTCCTGTGCTCAGCTTTCACCAGCTGCTCACTATGCCGGGACTGATCTCAGAAAAACTTTGAGACAGCTGAGAAATGTATTGACCATGTTTGATAATAAGGAAAATCACCTGGCTCTCAGACGGACAACAACCTGTTCTGCCCTGTTCCAAGTTTATTCATAGAATACTCTATTTTTTTAGTATTCGCAATTTCTGTAACAGTAGTATATGCCTCTTCATAAGAACATTAAATACAACACTCAGGTTATAGTTCTGTCTAGCCCAGCATCCTATCTCAGATGCAGGCTGAAATCAGATGCCAGGCAAGAGCATATGAATAAGGGAAACATGTAGCATTTCCCCAGAATACTGTCTCAGCCTCCAGCACTTTGTCACCCAGCCTGTAGACAGGACTCCAGAAAGAACTTGTGTAAAGAATTGCCATGTCTTCTTCCACGCTGTTCCCATTCACGATACTTCCTTGTAAGTTCCCTGGTCACAGCTGTGCACTAAAAAGAGATTGGTGTTGGTGCAGTCAGCTGCATTGACACACACATCTCTTCTATTAAACGAGGAAGTTCATTTAGAAAGCTGAAAGATACATGTGAGAGGGCATTACTCTAGGGATTTTGGATTTTTTATTTAAAAAAAAAAAATAATACAGAGCTTCATATGTTACTGTGTTACCTTAATTTTATAGGGTCCACCTTCATGGAGGACTAATAAAAACTAATTTAAACCCATTGTGCCATCTGCAGACAGTGTTGGGAATGGCGCTCCCTCTCCATTGCAAGACAGAAGGGCAATGAAGCTGGT
>VZTQ01012878.1:0-28228 GCA_013400755.1 Pelecanoides urinatrix | reverse complement strand
TTCTATGATTCTATGATTAACTTATGAGGAGATTGTTATTGTTTTTATGGTTAAAAAAAAAGTTTTAGAATGCTTTGTTTTGTTTGCATTTTATGTGAAGGTGTGATGTTTATATTTTAAGCTGGTATTACCAAAAAACTCCAACCACAAAACCTTGGCACAAAGCTTTAAATCATTTCATGCTCAATTTGGCAAATTAGAGCAATGGAAATTCAAGAAAGAACAGAATAAATTTCCCTACTTTAGAAGCAATTTCCCATATTTAGGAACAATTTCAATTGCAAGTTTTAAATATACATTTAATTGATATACAATAGTTCTTGTAAATTAATTGAGCAAGGAATTGTTATTCCTCTTATATTCCAGTCGGTTTCTTCCAAACCTACCATTTCCCTCTACCCAACCGTGACTAGCTTCCAAACATGCATTCACTGTAGGTCAGGTTCTGCAGTTGGCTTTAAGCATGTGCTTCTTTATTGAAAGTCTCCTACACACAGGGAGGGTGTTGACTTCAATTTTTTCTGTGGGTATGACACCACTAATAGAAGGGTTAATTTATTACTCCGAAAGTGCAGGTAAATTTAGTCTATCAATTTTTTTTATGTCTGAAATCCTATAATTATTCTTAGCATTAAATATGAAATATGTGGCTGCTTCGGAACAGATACTTTCTTTCTGTGTTTGATCAGAAAGTCCTTCTTGTTTACAGTTTTCCTGAGTTTTCTTCAGTGTCCAGTTATTCTGAGTATATATTCAGCCTAGTAACTGTTAAGAAATCCACCAAATTCTGTGCTGTTGCCCTGTTTTGAATGGAGTTCAATTTGTCCCCTGTTTTATTCCTATGAGCTTTCCGTACAAAGTAGCCTAATGTTTTTCCTCCTAAGATAGGATTAATCTGCCCTAGTTTAGGCTTAAAAAAAAATTAAATTTCTCTGCGTAACTCACCCTATTCTTTCTTTATAGTCAACAAAGAGAAATGGGCACCTCAAGGGAATGATTCATGTCATCCTAAGATCAGTATCTAGGATAGGTCAGATGGATTGCCCTTTGTAGGTGCCAATTTCTTTCCAGTGACTATCAAGGGAACTTAGGGTGACTGGCTCAGTCCTATATCTGTAACTTTTAGATGTCTGAAGTTAAGTGACGTAAGCTGTTCCTTATCATAATATTTTCTATGGGTATGAAGAATTGATTCCCTTCAGAAAATGTTACCTTGAAGACAACAGTGTTTTGAATGAGACCCAAAATGTTAAAGACAATTCAGTGTACATATATTTGGAATATTACATGCTGTTCTGGCAGAATCTTGGGAGATTTGATGAAGCAAGCAGAGTGAGCACTGCTGCTCACAGGAGCATTACCTGTACTTTTGGACACATGTAACCAGGATTTCATACAGAAAAATAAAGATTTAAAATGTATTAGTGGGATTCATCTCACTTAACCTTAGAAATGTACAGTCGAGACATCTACATCTGATGTAGCCTTTGTAGGCTCCTTTTCTAATCAAGGTGCAATATTCAAGGGACATATTCAAGGTGCAATACTTCTGACCTATTTTAGACGCTTACTTTAAAATGAGATGAACGATGGTCCCAAAGTTTCTGTTTTTCTCCACTGATTTTAAAGCAAGACCAGTGAGTGTCATTAACTCAGGTGCAGGTACCAAATGTATTTATCTGTTATTCATACATGGATCAGGAGGAGAAAATAGTATCAAATGTGGCCAAAAAGTTGTAAATGTAGTCTTAAAACAGTTTGGTGACCCTCTGCTCTTTAGTGTTGCATAATGTGTTACTGTGACATCATTTAACAACTGTGACATTGTACAAATATTTATGGCTCAGATGTGACATTGATTGATGATAAAGTCAATTTCAGCTGTGTAGAGACAATTATTCTACACTGTTACCTATGATATCATTTTTTTTAAAAAGAGCTTAGAACTAATTTACAACGATGGTAGAAAATTAACAACAAAGAGATGTTGAGAACATTTTGTTAACATCTCAAGATTTTGAATATAGCTACACATCATCATGAATACTTTTACTTACAAACTGATTTTTACATTTTTTACAGTCTGCTCTGTCATTTTGCAGACTGGAAATACTTCCTCTATGAAAGCTTTTTTTTTTCAATGCTATATGCTTCTCCTTATTCTATCTGGGTTGTTATGTTATATTCCTTCTTCCTAAATTTGAGGAACTTTGTTTTTATTGTTCTAAAATCCTTCATCAGCCTGAAATGGAAGAGAATATTGGCACAGTATTAATTTTTGTTGTTTACATGGACCTCACATAGATATATAAATATCTTTATGAAAAAAAAGTTTTCTTTTTTTATCTCTCGCAAGGATATTGCTTTGTAAACCTTTAATTAATTTTACCTTCCATTTCCAGATATTTTTCCTTTTACTTCTGTAAGCTTTCCCACAACCAATTTCCCAATCTCTTCAGGTCACCTTATAGTCTTCTTCACAATGCCTTTATTCCTACACTTTTTTAGTCAATAATTTTAATCATGTCTGTATTTATATGTGTGCTAAGAAAACTCTCCCAGGACAGAAAAACATAATGAGAAAAATAAATAATAAACAAAGCAGTGATTTTATTTCTCCTTTTTATACTGGGATTTATATATCTTTTTTGTGTTTGAGTATTAATTTATGAATATGATTTTTTTTTTTCTGCTAAGTTGAGGAGTCCCAAGCAGCCTTGCCTTTCATACTCTACAAATTGCTGCATACAGGCTCTAGCAACACAATAAATAACAATTAAGTGACACTAAGAGAGAATATGGTCTGGGATCACTTGTGAGGTCCAATGTCATTCACTAAATGAAAGTGAGCAAAAGTCTGTTACAGAGGCTGACATATGACAGCCCAACCTTTCTCCACTTTACTAATTTTTAGGAAAAAAAAAGGTCAAGAGACAAGAAAAGATTTTCAATGATACAAAACAACTTGGAGAAGAGTATATCAACCACTGAGTGATTTTCATTTTTACTTTCTCCTTGTCATTTATATCACTCCACTGGTGCTTTACAGGCAAGTTACAAAAAATTATGTGACCAGTAATCTGTGGGTAATACAAAGAAATGTTTTGCTATTTTTGCTAGGAAGAGCATAGGCCACTGGGTAGAATGAGACTGAAGGATGGGAGAGCCATTTTTTATCTGTTTGGATTTTTTTTTTTTTTTTGTACACCTGGAGATGAAGAAACTCTTGATTTGGTGTAAACCAGGAAGAGTGAGCACCAAAAAAAACCCCACCGTATGTCAAAATGTATCCCAAAAGCACACAATTCATCACTAGTTTACTCTAGTTTGATGCCATAATTTTGAGTTGCAAAGTTTCATAGATGCCCACACATGCACAGGAGAAGTTGCCCCTGGGGAGTAAGGTGACTAGCACCCACCTGTGCTCCATTGTGACCTGGGCTGGTGGCAGATGGGCACCTTGGGTGAGCCCGGCCCCACAGCCATGCTCACAGCATTCCTGAAGCACACCTAGGGTATGTGCTTTCTCTGGAGAGTAGCAGCTGTGGACACTTCCACGAAATGCAGGACCAGAGGAAAGATGTCCCTTCAGCAGTACTCAGCCAGGTAACTCCCAGTTCAAACAACTTGCAGTTTAGGGAGAAAATGAGAAACCTAGTGCCAGTTTTTCCTCAGAAATATGTATGGACTGTTTTCTATTGACTAGCTTTATGCAGCTCCTTAACAAATGCAGAACGGTTTTGTAGATCATCTTTCTCAGGCTGTCTCTAGTCATTGCAAAACAGTGTGTGAGGATGCTTAAGTCAGGATCTGGCAGCCACTCTGTTAGGGCAAGTTGTCTGTATCTGGGATGAGGTGAGACGAGTAGGGTCAGGTCATCATGTTGTATAGGCACTAACCAGCACTGCATTGGTAAGTGCTTTAGATTCCTCTAAGCAACGGTAATCTTCTTTCTCTCTTTGCATCACAGAGAACTGAAGGGGTGCAAGTACAATTCTGCTGAAGGGGGTAAACACTCAAAGTATACACAGTCATGTATATATATATTTGTGTATATGTATGTTTCGTAGAGCTATGGACATAAGTCCAGTGATTCCTGAATCTCCTGATTCTGATTGCAGTACAGTTCTAATATTCAGTATAATCTGCTGCACCATCCATGAATGGGTTAAAGGAAAATAAAAGTCTTTTTTACTTTATCAGCTTGGTAATAATACAGGGTTTAATTGACGTCTCTGCAGCAGAATTTCTAATTCTGAAATAAAAATTGAAAAGTCAGGGATCTTAAATTTTGTGTTAATAGATCTTAATGAATCACCCTGAAATAGCTAGCTCAAGCAAGTCAGAACACTGTCAGCCAGCTCAGTTTGCCAAGAATCCATTTCTCTTCTGAGAGATAGATGAGGTTCCTCAATGTGGAGAATGCAGAGTGCTAGTGTTATACCCTTTTATTTTAGAGTTGATTTATTCCCGTTGCGATGAAAGGTCACAAATTTCAGTGTTCCTTTTTTGCTTCCTTCAATTCTTACAAATGAGGCTAATAAGACATCTGAGAGTACACTTTATGTCAGTCAGTTCTCTTACCATTATCTTTGTGATTCCAATGACCATTATTAAGATATATTTTAATTTTTGGCATTTATAATGTTTATATTGTAAAGTCTGGTTGAGTGTCTAGTGAGTGAGTTAATGTAAAACTTATGGATCACTACAGTGGATTCTGAATCAATCCCTGTATTACCTATTATCCTTAATCTTCTTCAACATACCCCTTGTATGTTGACCTTGGCATGCCAATGAATTCCTAGGGAAAAATTGTACTAGTTCAATAACTGTCTATCTGCCAACTAAGTGACATTGGTTAATATGACACTGTATTCTTGTCCTGGTTCCGGCTGGGACAGAGTTAACTTTCTTCCCAGTAGCTTGGGGGGTGTGCTGTGTTTTGGGTTTGGTATAAGAGGAGCGTTGATGGCCCATCGACGCTGTGGTTTTTGCTGGGTGGTGCTTGCATGAGGGACTATTTTTTTTTTTGGCCTCCCATGCCCTGCCAACTGCAGGGGAAGCTATGGGGGGTGGGGAGCACAGCCAGGATGGCTGACCCAGCTGGCCAATGGGGTATTCTATACCATGTGACATCATACTCAGTAAAAAAACCAGAGCGGAAGGGGGAGCTCGCCCCCAGTTCGTGACACATGGTCAGCGGTCGGTAAGCAGTTGCATTGTGCATTGCCTGCTTTGTATAGTCTGCTATTGTTGTAATCATTGTTATTATTACTGTTCTACTTAATTTTATTTCAATTATTAAACTGTTTTTATCTCAACCCCGGAGTTTTCCTACTTGTGCCCTCCCGATTCTCTCCCCCATCCCACCAGAGGTGGGGGGTGAGTGAGCGACTGCGTGGGGTTTAGCTGCTGACTGGGGTTAAACCATGACAATTCTGCAAATGATACTTGGTCTTAATTCTGGAACAAAATTAAATTCAAATGCTTGTTGTTGATCATTAAAATCTTCAATGACTTATGTTTGGATGATAGGGAGAACTTATTTGAAATACTGAATCCAGTTGTATTCTTTATCCTGAAAAATGGAATTATAGATGATGAAAATGAAGCTGACAGGAGGTAGGTTATAAAACCAGTTTCAGAGGTATCCATAGGAGATCAAAAGGATCACGTAAAATAATTCTACATTATATTCTTATTTAACTTAATAGTGATGAGCAGAGGAAAGCACTGGGGGAAGGAAGACCAGAAAGATTCTTACTGGGTTTTATTAGGGGTTGTCAGGGTTTCAAAAAGACTGTTTATTATGATATAAAATTCTGGACTGAGGCTTAGTGTGAGACCAAATGTGAAAAATAGTCCTCAAAATTATGGGACAAAAGAAGATGCTGTAGGAAACAAAGAAAGGTGGAAAATTTCCAGTTCCATCTTAAACAAATGTTTTAGAAAGTGTTANTATAAATAAATAAATAATAAATAACAGAATCCCATGATATGTCTTTGTGTTCGGCATACCTAGATTCTTCCTTATCTGTGCTTCTAGATATCCTGAAGTGAATTATTTCCTGAGCTTTTGTTCTGAGGTCTATAGAACAGGGATAATGGAAATTGCAATCACAAAGTTTTTAAGCACTGTATGGTCAAGAAATGACAACACCACCATAAAAAGTTAGCAGCCACAGAGGTGAAAATACGGCTTTTGATGCACAGGTTGCAGGTCCAGTGAATAGTAAGAGAGATAATCAAATGGCACTGCACAATCTTAAGTGCAGTGATAGTACTTCAGAGAACAATTGGCCAAATTAATGCAAACAATCCAGTCATAGGCCACCACTTAAAATTTTGAATATTTGAAATAATAATCAGTCCTATTTTGCTGCTCTGGAGAAAAGACTACCAAAGAGTCCCAGGGCTGACAGAGTCTCCATGAGTTGCCTGAGCCATCCTCTTCCTTCAGAGTCAGCTCAGCCTGTGTAATTCCTGACAGCTGCTTAACTAGCTTCAAGGCGTCCAATAACAGAGATTTTACAGTCTTTCCAGAAAAACTATTGCATGTGTTTGCTATGTTTATCATTAGAAATACATTCTAATGCCTCACCTCAACATTTCTTTCTTCAGTTAAAGATGATTCTTCATGTTCAGTTCACTAACTCTACTCAATTCAATTCTTGCTTAATTCTATTTAACTTCTGACTTGAAGACTGTCATGTTCCTCCTCAGTTTTTTTCTTCTTTAGGCTAAACAAATGCATTTCTGTCATAGGTTATACCATTTAGGCATTTGATCATTCTTATTTTTCTCTTTCAGATTATCATCAACTAGTCCACCTTTTTGAGGTATGGCATTGAAATTTTATTGCTCCTTTGGCAAGACTTTGCCAGGGCCGTATTTGTCCATGTGTTTGTTCAATATCAAGGCAGTTCTTGTTGCTAGACCAAAGAAAGGAAAAGTAATAACACAAATTACTCAAACCACCACTTGTGAAACTTGTGCAACTATTGCTAAAAGAGTTTTTCTCTTTCTAAACTCTTTCTAATAACCCTATAGAGTACACATAGTTTTATTAATATCTTCATATTTTATGGTATTCATAGTTCATTCACGCTTTTTCTGAAATAAGCACCAAATTCTAACATTGAGCCATTTCCTATTAGAACAAGGAAGGCCTTACAGCCACTTTTGTTCACAGTATGCAGAAATCCAGACTCTGTTTCATGTAAGTGAAGCCAAAATCCAGCACTTTAAATGGTAACTGTGCCTTTACTATGATATTCATAGCTTTTTATTATTTTTAATAGAATTCTTTTTGCTAAAATTTGGCTCAAAAATGTAAGTTATTTAACAGATATAATTAGATTGCTAAGCATTAACAGTTAATTATCATATTAATAAACAGTTATTACTCTCATTCTATACTGAACCATGCCAAAGCAGCATTATTATGCATGCATTGCTCTTAGGCAACGTAATTGTCCTTAAAGGAAATCATTACAATTTAAATGAAATTGGGAGCTACTGGTTAGGGAAGGCTGTAGGGCATGCACAGTACATACTAAGCAAGGAACTATAATTTCCCCAAATCACATCTTTTCAGTAATTTCACATCACAGGGCTATCTCTGTTTAGTTAAGAGGAAAACAGTTTTGCCTTGCAATTTTACAAGGGCATTATTTAACCAAGGACAAGCCAGCCCCCAAAATGGAAGGCAATGCAAAGTCACTACATCATATTATTTAATATGGGTTAGTAAACTATGACCATAATTTTAAATTTGTTTTATTTCAGACTATAATCTAAGGAATGGATTTGCTGTGGCACTGGCACATGCTGCCCAAGCAATGTGAATCATAGGCTGAAGGCTACAAGTACCCTAAATGACATCCAATATAAAATATATTTCTATATAGAAATAACTGCATCTCTTTTTGCTGATTAGATTTTTGCTTGCTTTTGTATGCTCTTTCTCTGTGTTTAACAGATATTCTAAAGACTTGTTCTCCTTTATGACATTTTTTTGTCATACAAAGGTTAATTATTTGACTTAATCTCTTTGTCATCTGTTAAAATACAAGGAGTTTGAACATTCATTCCTGCCATCTTCTTAGGCTGATAACTAATTAATGGTTTACACTGCCATAAACATTTCCTTAGTTTAAGTGAATGACTCACATTTACGAAAAGGTTATATCACGAGTGGGTGCTAAGGAATTTTCAGATTAATTATCCAGTAGTTCAAGATTAACTTCATTAGTAAGCATTATTTGACAAATGTGACACACGGCAAATTATATGGCTTATACAGTACTGTAACAGAAAACAATCTATAGCCTCTCTTTTCAGCAGCAAAACATATTAAAATTTTTTTGGCAAAAAGAGTGCCAAAATAGTTAAGAAAATTCTTCTAACCCATACTAGCAACATAAGTCTGCCTTACATTTGCTTTTTCGTACTGTTTGAACCTTTCTTCTTTCATCTATGCTAGGCTAAAGTAAGAGTGACTCATCAGTATACGGTTGAATTGTGTCAATAAGAAAACAGAGCAGTGATAGAGATCAAGCCCAATACAGAATAGATACATCAAAAATCTATCCGGGCCTCTTTTTCCATACTGAAAAAAACCACATTAATTACACATGGTTTGTAATAAAGCTAAAGTAAGTCATAGTGGAGTTCAGAAGAGTTATATTTTTATGTCCACCATCCCGAACTATGATAAGAATATAGGCTAAACTACACACAAATTGAAATCAAGTGTCTTTGACAAGAAACTTATTGTCCTATCTTTAATACAAGCTTTTAAGGGTCAGATTCTTCCTTCCTTGTCCCCAATGTCAACCTGGAATACTGTTTTGAGTCCTTGGCATAAACCAGAATAGAATCTGACCTTCTTGCTGCAGAGGCTGCTACTATCTGCATCACCAGAATAAGCTTGTGTGACTTTCTAAAGCCATACTTCGATGTTTTAAAAAACATTAAAAACAACTTTTTCATATTGAGAGCTGCTATCAGTGGCATTCATTATTTCTAGCTTTATTGGCATTTGAAGCCTATGATTTACTGCTAGTATCTGAATTTGTGACCTTACACAATGTTCTTGTCATTCCATTTTTTACCTTGTGCAATTGGACTGCCTATAAAGGAAGGTCATCAAGGCTGTCAATGAGGGGTTACGGCATTACCATAGTTGGCATGAGCTGGGGAGCAAGAACTTCTGATTAGATGTGTGCCACTGCCAAAAATGCCAGCTGAACAGAGTTCAGATTACTGCTCTGAAATAGATAATAGGCTCCTGACTGCAGAGTTGCGATTACTGTAACACTCATATTGTGCTACCAAAATGTTTTAGTGTTAGGGACTTAGGGAGAACATGTGCAATTCACAGCACTTGTTCTAAGGCATTTTTGGTGCAGAGTCGGGCCACCACATTCACATTTAATTACAAAAATCAAGGCTTGGAAATTAATTCCAGAATACTTTCTTGCATCAAACTTAAAGATAAATCAAAGAGCTGGGAGATAGAATCTAGTCATGTAACTGATACCACTAGAGCTACTTGACGGGATTTGATCCAAAGCTTTATTCCAGAAGGAATGAGAAATGTTCATCTCATTAGTTAGGAGCGTGTATGGCTCATGTGTGTCTATTTACACTCTCCCACTTGATATTATAGTAATGGCTTTAGACCTGAGTAAGATGGCAGTATTATAAGCAATATTCAGATAAGTTGGGAGTGCTTCATTTGAAGCCAGAAAACTATAGGCAACCTTGCCAAATAGAGAGCAATAATCATTTTGTTTGGTCCTCTGGAACTGCATGTGTCGGAAGGACAAGAGGTGGTCTTGTCCAAAATGTGGATTATCAATACTGGACAATAAGCTGTAGGAGGTACAAGGAACGATAGTTGATGGATAATGGTTTAATAGCAACAGCTCTTGACGATCATGAGACAGTATCTGTTGTCAAAACATCCTGAGGTGGGAACTTTCACAAATAACAGTCTTCTATTATTTGCCAGTTCTTCCCCTCCCATTATCTTAACTTCTAGGTTAATTTTTGCATGCTATTTGTATGCTATTACCTGTTCTTTTTAAAGCCAGAATTATTACTAAGTAATCAGGAATTATTACTTATCAAACATAGGCAGTTAATATAATTTCCCCCCAATTTTCCAGGTGAGAGCTTGACCTAGTGTTTCTATTTGCTTTATAGTAAATACAGTTAACTAAATAATCTTACCAGAACTACTTTACAAGCAACAGCCCCTGACAAAACGTAGTATCAGTAAAAGGGAAGTATTTGTATGGAGCAGAATATTCTTGTTTTCTTTGGGGGAATATTGCACTGTTTCTCATTTCCTGTAATAGTGCAGCACAGTAATAGTAACTGGGACAGTATTACCAGTCTTGCGTAGAAGTAGCTGCATGAAGATTGTACATAATCAGTTATCCTTGTTTTTGATATTACTAACATTTTTTTTCTTCTCTACAAAAATATAAATCGAAGGATCACCCCAGTAATGACTGTTAGTGGACCTCAGTGCTCCCTGATGTTAGCCAATAGTTCCCAAAGAAACTTAGTGTGACTATACTTATTAACTGCTTTTAGTGAATCTTGGAGTATAAGTTTAGAGTAAGCTGTACCAGTCAGCAATCTGTGCAGATACATTTCTTTTAGCCCCACGAGTTACTGAAGAAAGTTACTACTAGCAATAAAGCTATTTAACGTTTCATCAAATACATGCTGTGTGAGGCTGTATGCAAAAATCACTCTCTGTGACATTTTTGAAGAGGTATAAGGTAGCAGGATGAGTATTATTAACTCTGAACCTTAATGATGACTGACTGCAAATATAAAGCATTTTGTTCCTTTAAATTTTATGATGAACACTTCATTACCTTGGGAAGTACAGATTTTTAGTACTAAGTCTAAGCAATACTTCTCTTAAGTTCTTTCCGCATTTACATCATTTTCTTATAAGACATCATAATGACATTGATAATATTTCTTTAATACTAACTGAATGTTTAAATGCTTTTATTTTGCAAAGGAATGCTTTCTTTTGCATTTAAGTTTGGTTTTTTTTTTGTAAGACTAATACTACAGTATTTTGTAGTTTATGCTGCAACAAAATTTCATACAAAGCATGATTTTTCCATCTCTTGAATTTTAAAGTCATAAAAACTATTCTTCTTTTTAGGTAGTTGGATTTCTACCATATTTGAAATGAGCTGAATAGCGGGTTCCTGTTTCAATCCTAAACATCAAAACACTTAGTTGACTTCTAAAAAAAGTCTTTCAATTTTTCCTTCTAAGAGGTGAGAAAGCAGGAAAAGAGGAGAGAAAAAACTTTGTATACCAATGTAGTTGAGACACATTCACAGGATCAGAGAGCAGCTGATTGAAATCTAGTTTCAAACTCTACTAGGGCTTAATTGTGAGAGACAGAACGATGCACCTGCTGAGGGCAAGGATGAATTTTGTGGGCTTGCTCTACGTGGTAGAAATGGTCCTCAGACAAAAACTTACTGCCAGAGGCTTTTCTGTGGAGAACTGATTATATACAATAATTAGTTATATTGTAAAACTAATTATATACAATACAGCAACAACACATTAATTGTCGTAATTAAAATACATCACACTCTGGATGGAAACAGTGGAACATTTTGAATTTGAAAACTGAACGCACTAGTTTAGTTAATAATTACAGATGTCTTTGTTGGCCAATGAATACCTTATGCTTTGTATCTCCTATATAGCTCCTAGTGTCTTACCAGGCTTGGAGGATGCGGGGGGATGTTCTGGTAAAAGCGTAGGCTATGAAAGTGGTGGAGAAAAAGCAAGGAGAAGGCAGCAAAGGGAAGGAGACAGGATTAAGAAAACAAGTGGAATGGTGGAGCAGTGGGAAACTAAGAAGGGAACCCGAGAAACAGGAAAGTGAAGGGGTATTCCAACACATCTGTGCTATAACAAATGCAAGGCAAAACTTCAAAGTGAAATTTTACATTTCAGAAGCTTGCTTTCTTCCTTTCCTTCCTTCCTTCCTTTGCTGCTTAGGTTACAAACTTTTCAGAGCAGCTGGAGGAAATCAACCCTCTGTATGCTTGAACGACTCTCTGGGCAATACAAATGAGTCATCAATGAGTTTAGTGTGCATCAGGAGAAAGATGATACTGGAACAAAATGTTCCGGTGCGTATTTGTGTAGTGTCTAGCATAATGGGCCTCTGCTCCTGACTGAGGCCTCTGGGCATTCCAGTGATGTAAATATTAACTAATAATAATAAAAAGACAAGCACTTTATTTGCATCCATGTTGCCATCTGTTGTGTAGACTGAATCAACATCAAGTACATGTTTAGCTTCGTTTGCTTTTCTCTAAGCAGTACACTTCATTTGCTGCAAAGAACCTGACAATTTTAAAAGCTTCCAGAAAATTTTTAGCATTGAAAGACATTGTCAATGTTTTTTAAATGTCCTTGCTAATAAGCAGTAGCTGTAGACTGGAATTAAAAGTAACATATGGATACAGTTGCTGATTTTGCTACAATTAAAAAAAATACATAATTATAATCTTGATCTTAATAGATATTCTTTGAAAAGAAGGTGCCAGGATATTTACACAGCAAATAGAAGTATTTTTCTTGGATTATGTACCGTAACTAATGTAGATTTTGCTTCTTTTTCACAATATATTAATAAAGTACAGTGCCCAATAATTACTAGTATGCTTGGAAGGACAGAGGAGACTACCAAGCTGGGTGTGGCTGTTGACTAGGCCATTGCCCTTCTCAAGCAACTGTGCAATGTTTCTTCGCTCCAGAAGAGTACAGCGACAACCTACTCTATGCACCATGAGACACACGCTCAACAAAACTTTTGAGCTGGTGTAAGATCTTAAGTATATAAAAACAAAAGCTGCTATGTGCAATTGAAGAAAAGAATAAAAGATCAAAAACATCTGTGTCTCAAGTCTCTGCAACTTTCAGGAATTTCTTAAGTAAATGCCCAGTTTATTTTGTGAGTTGGACCACACCTCTTTTTTCAGGGGAAGGCAGAGAAATCACTTCTTGTCACTGACAGCCAAAACTAAGGAAAATTTGTGTGCAAATCTGGTGAGTGGTTTAACCTGAACATACCGCAAAGACATCAATGAAACCATGAATAGGAGCATCAGAACATTATTTATAATTTTTCTCTACACACAGACACACAAGTAAACAAGAATTCTGCTAAGTGATAAATGAATAAATAAGGTAGAATTTTGTCTGAAGTAAACAAAGACACAAAATAAAACGTTAGCAAAAATAAGACATCATAAATAAACTGTGATTTTATATTTGACAGTTGTAGCTTAGTTTTAATTATTCATGGTAATACTTCAAAAAGCAGTAGCAGACACAGTGCCAATGTTTAAAAACCATAATGACCTACAAAACTATATGTCTGCTGGCCTGACATTTATCCTGAGATAAATAATTGCTGAACTGCTAATATGGGATGCAAATATTAAACCAAACCAAACCAAACCACCACCCAACTTAAATAGAGTGATAGCATTAACACCAATCAACATAGGTTCAGAGTTAATAGAGTCTGCCAAGCTAGCCTGTTACCTGCATTTAGTGATTCTGGATGTTCAGTTGATAAAGGTAAGAGTGTTACATAATTTGTTTAGGGTTTTTGTGAAGTATTTGTCTTGTTAGCACTTGGGGTCTCTTAGCTAAAAGATTAGAAAGGGTAATTGTACTGGTTTTGGCTGCGATGGAGTTAATTTTCTTCCTGGCAGCCTGTATGGTACTGTGTTTTGGATTTGTGACCAAAACAGTGTTGATAACACAGGGATTTAGCTATTGCTGAGCAGCGCTTACGCAGAGTCAAGGCCTTTTCTGCTTCTCATACCACCCACCAGCTGGGGGTGCACAAGAAGCTGGGAGGGGACACAGCTGGGACAGCTGACCCCAACTGACCAAAGGGATATCCCATACCATATGACATCATGCTCAGCATATAAAGCTGGGGGAAGAAGGAGGAAGGGGGGAACGTTTGGAGTAATGGCATTTGTTTTCCCAAGTAACTGTTACGCGTAATGGAGCCCTGCTTTCCTGGAGATGGGTGAACACCTGCCTGCTGATGGGAAGTAGTGAATGAATTCCTTGTTTTGCTTTGCTTGTGCGTGCAGCTTTGCTTCACTTACTAAACCATTTTTATCTCGACCCATGAGTCTTCTTGCTTTTCCCCTTCCAATTCTTTTCTCCATCCCACTGGGTGGGAGTGAGCAAGTGGCTGTGTGGGGCTTAGCTGGGGTTAAACCACAACATATAACATGATATACATTAAATGTAACAAAAATCTGCTAGGACTTAGAAAGTGATTTTAAATAATGAATCACCATCTTCAAGACACAGTGTAACTAGTACTCATCAACTACTGATTCTGTTTTAGACCACTTGAAATAGTTTTCTCCAAGACAGTGTCTGGGGTTGGTGAGAGAGATGGCTCTCTTCAAGGGTCCATTATAAAAAAGGCTACATGAATGGGACTGAACGTGGTCCTGGTGCTGTCCTCATTCCTCCAAGAGTATCAGCTGGATTTACAGTCTCAAATACTTGTGGTTGTCCTCAGGTTACATTCAGGGCATTCAGCACATGCTACAAAATGTTTCATAGTATAAAATCACTATTCTCACTGGCTGCAAAACAGTCCTCACATTACTTCAGATACTTGACCTGATTTTTTCCTCTAAGTAGTAGTGGTGGTTATGCCTTGCAGTCAGAGGGATACCACAAACTGTGAATGTAGCCAATCTGCCATACAAAGGGCTAGATTTAAACAATCTTGGCTTGGGGAACAGAGGTCTGCCCTTGACTGCCTTATGTGTAGACATGGTCTTGGATTTTTGCACCCATCTATTTCACATTAATATTACATTATGGAATAAAACATGACTGATAAAGACTGGAAAATATTAAATAATAGAAAGAATGATATGTTGCTAGAAAGTTATATGAATGCTTCTAAACTAGAAAGAAGCAAACAAACTTGTGTTTCAGTATGTCCAAACGTGTGGTCACACACTTAATAAATTAGAAGATAAGAAATTATATTCCAGGGCTACGTGACTGGGGAAAAATAAATTCAGTTATCAGAGGGTTCATCAGCTGTATGTAAATTCCCATTAAGACACTTGAACTGAAAGAACTGATGTGAATATTGCATATACAAGCAGGACAATACTGATTTGGTGTTGGGACTGCACTCTACATTCAGCAATGGTGTAGTAGCTACTACAGTGCAGTCTCTTCCTAGTGTCCACATTTCAGAGACTAGATGATCATAGTGGCCACTTCTTGCTTTATAAAATAACATGTTCTAAAATATTGTAAAAGTAAAAAGATCCTGGTAAAATTCTATAAGTGAAATCACTGTGGCACCTGGTTGTTAGAAAATTAGAAATGGGTGGAAATGGCTGAATGGCTGAATTTTGTGTGCAATCTCTGTTATGAATGGTATAGCAAAATTCGACACATTAGAAGGGTTTCTATTGCTATGTATATTTTATTCCTGAATACCAAATTACTTTTGAGTCATACATCTAAATTAATGTGTTATATATTTCCCCTCCTACGTGGTCAGAAATTTTTCCCAAATCATTGGCCAAGTAGGTGCTTTCTAAGACAGCTTCTCATTACTTTCTCATCTAAGATAGACCCACATAAGGCCAGGATAGACTTACTGTACTGTAGGAGATGGAATAGGAATAGGTGAATTAACGGACATTCCACATCATTAATTTCTATGGGGAAATTCCAAAAATTATTCGTAAGGTCATCTGAATTAGAGCCCTTCCCATTAAACTCACTTGAAATCTTTGTTACTTGCTTTCATTCTGCTGATGTAAATTGGTGCAATCATTATGCCAGGAGGCAAGAAGAAGGTGTAAGTTAAAAGTAAGTTGGGAGCCTATTTGACCTGTATTGTCTTCAGGATCCTTGGCATGCAAACTCATGCAAATCAGCTTTCTCCTGTCCACTTCAAAGGAAATTCACAACAGTGTATCCATACAAAAAAATGCTCATATCTAAAATAAACTCTGTTGGCACAAGGCTTAAACTGGCATAACTTTCCAACATATCACATATAAGTAATTTCATAGGTTCATACCTTCCAAGGCCAGAAAAGGTCATCTTAATCATCTTGCCAGACTTAACACAGGCCATGGGACTCTGAACTAATTTTTGATTCAGCTGTAATAGATATAACTGAAGGAATAAGGTGACAGTCATTTTTTATTATTTTCAGCCCCTTGCACACTTTCACAATGAGAATGCAAAGTCCAGAATTAAACCCTCTGACAATACAGCTTTCTTCCCTTGGCTAGCTTTCCTGAATTTGCAAGTGTTTGTAAACTACGTGCTGAAAAGCACATAACTGGAACATAGTTTTGAAGAGAAAAATATACAATTATATTTTAAAATTTCCACTGAGAAAAGAAAGCATTGAACATAAAGCCTGGGAAAAATTAATAATTAAAATGGTACTGATCTCCACAGTACCAGCAGAACCTAAGGACAAGTCAGTAAGACAGGATGTAAGAGAATTTGATGTATCTTCACATGCCTTTTTAAAGCTTGACCTATAATTACCAAATATCGCCTCCTGAATTTCTCTGATGAAAGATGGCAAACAGCTATTATGGTGGAGGATTTTTTCTTTTTTCCAGTTCATGGCCAAAACAATTCTGGGATGAATGAAAGGAGGAAATTTAGCTCGATAGCAAAAGGGTATACTTTGCTTTCTACTGTTCTTTTGCATTGGTATGGGTATGAATCTTACCCACTGACTACATGTATGATTGTGTTTAGTTGGAGCATAATTCATTAAATGAATTATTTTGCCAGAATTACAAGTGTTCTGGGAAGTCTGTTTCTTCAAACCCAGAGAAAAGGCAGAAGAGCTGGAATCATGTTCACATCTCCAGCCAGAGCAGTTAGCACTGAAAACCATGACCTATAGTCCAGACTTTGGAATAGGGGATTTTATGTTTGTTTCTTGCCAAGGTGGCCCATTCTGATGTTACATCTTGACAGCAATTGTTTAAGATGGACAAGGGGCACAGAGCATCTGTTGTTTATAAAACACAGTAATTGCAATAGAGCATGAGAAGCAAAGTAATATCCCGTCACAACAGAGATAGTGGAAGATGGGACCTTGCTTCAGAATAGTTATTCAACAGGATAATACTGAAGATACTTAGGGAAAAGTGTACAGAATATGACTATGAATCAGGCAAAACACAGACCCACAAAAATTGCAATACCATGCTGCTAGCTGGGAAACCTGCAGTGTTTGCCTTGTGAATATGTTATGGAAAAGATGTGTTCTAGAGAAAGTTCACACTTTTCTTTCTAATTGGAGCTACCACAGAGTATGGCTAGATATATAATAAGAAAAAAAGAGATGGTCTGTCAGGTCAAACTATTTGTTTGGATTTCCCACTTGATTAGTATAGGTGCTGATGATTGTAATTTGAGTAAATCTCAAATGAACAAAAGGTTTAGTGAAACAAGTCTGCATACTGCAGACTTAACTTTCTGGCTTGATCTCAGTTCTACCTCATCACTGTAGGTCTGTCCAGAAATTGCTGGTCTATGTCTGACCCTGCTTACTGTCTCCAGACCTGATCCTGACCCTGGCTTGCTGATGACTTCCCAGCTTCACCTTGGATGTTTCCCATCCCTAGAGACTTGTCTGGGAATCTGGACTCTTGGCTGATCCTGGTTACCACCACCAGACCTGTTCTGCTGGTCTAAACATAGGCATTTCCAATTTTGGAAAGTATGGGTATGATAAGAACAAAAAGATGATGAGAATTCTGCTGCAGTGATAACCTGCCTGCAAATTCTCGAAAGAAAAGATATTGAATTGATAAGGATAAAATAAAAGGCATGAAAGAAAAGGGGAACCAAGTCTCAGCAACTTAAAGGTTGTGAATATAGCTACAAAAAGGAAACTGAGCAACAGTTAGAGCCTTTGTCAGTGTATCAGGTGGTAGCAGCAGTAGCTGCCTTCTGTCTGTACAACGGCTTTCAATGAATGACCTGTCTCAACTCCTTACCCTTTTACTAACCTTGTGTCCATCAGCTGCAGAAATCCATATCTAGTTTTACAGTAAATTTGGCATTTTGGGTAAAATAAACTTTGGGTCCTCTTTACAGATGATATTAAAGAAAAATAATGCCACAGGTATCAGAGTTACAAAAAAGGGCATCATGCATGAGCTGTTTCTCCTTTATGGTCAAGCACAGTAGTAACAGCTGGAGTTATTCAACCTTCTATATGCTTGAATAAGTCCATGAGCAATACAAACAAGTGATCAATGGGTTCAGCATGCTGCAAAAGAGTAATAGGATGGAAAAGCAGTAGGTACTAGTAAACACTGTAACATCTCAATAGTCTTCTATGGAAATCCTCGTTACTATCATGAAATATTGCAAGAACAGGTAAATGGTTTTAATATCTGTTTTGATCATTCCTGCTGAACTGGCTTTTAGAGAAAGAATATGCAACATGTAGTAAACCACTTTGAAATGAGAGGGGGGAGAGCTTATGAGAGCTCTGCTAAAGGGCTGTCACATTTGCTAGTAAAAAAAGGCCAGATTACACTTCTAAAACTACTGTTCCAAGGAGTCCTGGGCAAGGGGTGAGGCTGACCTCTACACTGCTATAGATAGTATTTCACCAATAAGGTTGCTCAGTGTACATCTTTAGAGAAAGAGAGGGAAAATAAAGACACATCAGAACTTATCCTGAAACAAGAAGAAATTGGTTTAAGAGAGAAATTTAAATCAGACCTGTTTATTTTAATATGGGCATGATTTTGCTTTGTTGTTTGGTTTTTTTTTTTTTGTGGGTGAAGGGACAATTGGGTTAATCTTTTTTGTTGATTTGGTTTCCTATTCTAGAAGACTACCTTAACAAACACAATATAGCTATTAAATGTCTTCCAGTTGTACTCACAATTTTTGCAGGCATTCTAGTGAAAACTTGCTACCAGAAATATGTTTACTGCTCACATAGCAAATATTTGAGAGAGTAAATTGTGAATTTTTAATTTAAGATTTTTCCACCAGATACCTGACTTCTTTTGCATTTATCCATTCATTGAAGAAAATATGTATGTCAAGAAAAATAATATTGCATTTGAATAAACTGTTCAAATGAACAACTTAAAATCCATGTTATTGAGAGAAAATATATGGTGAATAGTTGCAGGTAATGAATATAATTGAAAAAGTATTAAGCTACTTGTGGGCACTTGACAGACAGAAAAGAGGCTAAATGTTATTAAATTATTCACTGTGAATCATTTGCTCTTCCACACTCGCCCAAGTCACTCTTATTTTGATCTGATCATATGGTGCCAACAGAGGCTACAGTGCCAGAGGAGTGTGTCATCCTTAAAAAGGAAGGTTTTTTTATTATTATTATCTCATTTTAATGATAAGCATTGAAGTAGCAGGGATGTCTACTGACAAACAGGAATTTTGTATTGCTCAGGGCACTGTCAGTAAGAAAAGACTATCTCTATTTAACACTAATATGTTGAGCCTGTACTTCAAGAAAAAAAAGAGCAGAAGATTTTTTAATTGTGAAGGTCATCTTCTACCTAAATGCTTAATGGATGGATGGAGAGAGAAGGTTTGAACATATGGTGGCAAGGCAGGAAGAGAAGATATAGTTACTATGTCATGAAACTTTACAAGGTAAAAAAAAAAAAGAAAAAAAAAATCCAGAAAGCTCGTGTACTTTAATGTAAAACATTATAAGTGATAATAATCAGTATTTCCTTGAATTCCTATTCCCTCTAAAGCTTGGTACCCGCTCTGGCGGGATTAAACTTTGCCTCATATCATCACAGAAAAGAAATCACTTAGTATTAAGAAAGACTAAATTCAAGAGAAAAGGACACATGTTGAAAGGATAATTAGCTATTACCTATCCCAGGTACATTTTCCCCAGATACACAGGGGAATATGTACTCCTAAACTTCTCTTAGCTTGAATGTGTTTCCTCACTGCCCGCTGTGAGTACATCTCTGGTGTTAATCAGTTCCAGTTCCAAATTCCCTCTGGTGTGCAGGTCCCCTGCTGCTCCAGATTGCATGAATGGTAATTCATGCTGAAGCTTACAATGCATCAAGCAACTAACCTCCAAACATATCCAGAAAATTTTTTTAAAAGGTGTGGTAGACAAGAGTGAAGCAGGTTTGTTTCCTCCTCATACATTACCCCGACCTCATACATGCCCTAACTACATGCCCTTGGGCATGCAATACATGGCCTTACTTTCATGCTATAAAAAGATCACTTTGGTGAGCTGCAGCAGAGCCCTCACATTATTCACTTTGTCCTGGGGAGAAAGGAAAAAAGAAAAAAAAATCATTACACCTTGCCTACATGAGTCTTAGAAAAGATCCAGCACTGATTTTATGTATTGACTGGATACAGCCAGTCTGCTTTAGTGAACTAGTGCTCAGCAGTGTGGAGCACTATTCTCTACCTCTTGGTCTGTAGGCAGAGAGCACTCCCTAGGGTGGATGCATTTAGCAGTGTAGATACAACCTCTGGCATTCTTTCAGGGCACAGGTCTCCCTCTCTGTCTGTTACTGCTTCTCACAAGCAGGATGCAACATCGCTTGGTGTCATTGCTCCTGCTCAGCTGCTACTGTCATTTAAACACCTTTTCCCACAAAAACAGTACATTCTGGGTTTACAGTCAATCTTCAGAGACACATATAAACGTGTCATGCTGTGCTAATGGAAGAACCAGATGATGTAAAACAATAAATACCTGCACATGCTTCTCTGTCTCAGTTTTATCATGACTGATGAGCATCCTCAGGTTTTGGGAAAAAGCTTGTAAAAGAGCCCAAGACTCTTCTTTGCGTTTCTTCTTCATATAGTATTTCCTCCGGGCCATGAAAAATCCTTGCATTTCTGCAGTTGACTTTCTCCTTTCAGTCTCTCTCACTCCAGCCATACAAGACTATATGTGAACTGACTAACCCAGGAGAGATTCTCATGCACATAATGGAAAGAGACCTGCATGCCCTTGTATCATGGATTGTTGTGGATGAAGGTTAAGTTGATGGCTACAGAAAGCTCCTGTGCTCTTCATCAGGTCCCCTCCTATGGATAACTGGTGGACAAGGACTGTAAGGTTTATTATGGAGTGCACCCATCCTAGAAAGAAGAGTTTCAGCAAACCTTTCTGTTATAATTGACAACTGACTTTTTCAGATAATTCTCAGACAAGTTACCAAAGCCTTTACAGGGTAATCTGTTACCAAGTAATGATATCTTTCACACTCAAAAGAAAAATATTCTGGGTTGCATGCATCTCTTTGTTGAACGTTATCCCATTTAAGTCATCAATGTTTAATGACTCGTGTTGTCTGCTCTGTGATAAAAGCAAGAATTACTCATAACACCACCTGTGGGATTTAGTTCAATGCGGAGCTGAAAGTCAGCAGAAAAGACATGCAAGACCCAGGTTCAAAGTGATGTTTGCAACCTGACACTTAGTACTAGCATGATGTACTAGCACTGAATATGAAACACAGCCCATAAACTGTAAATAGACTGACTTCTTAACATCCTCATATATTCACTGGTAAAGCTATTTAATATGCATGTAGCGTTTTACGTTGGAGCATATATGCTTTTATTTTGAAAAACAGCGGTATAAAATTATCATTTCAAACTCAGGAATAGGTCACCCCTGAATATTTGAGAATTCTCTGAACACTTGTAGATGGGTTTTTTCTTTATGATTCTTATAAAAAAAACTGTAACTAGCTATTATGTTCTAATATTTGAAGTTTGGGGTTCAATCTGTCACCTGTTGAAGTAGGCAAGTATGTCTAAGGTAACAACAGGTATCTCGTTAAGGAGATTCAATGAAAAATTAGAAATAACCTTTAAAGCAAGAAAGACAGGTTTAACATCTTTCTTTCTCTCTACTCCCCATGACTATAATTCACACTAATTTCCTTAAGGTACCAGCCAGTATATCATGAGAAGTGCCTTGACAGAGAAAAAGGTATCATGTATCAGGTAGCCTCTGTATTCTTTCTGTGGCACTTCCTTTTCACCCACTCTCTGCTATATATGGCTCAATTACAATTTCTGAGACTAAACTGCATCAGGAAGTGGTAAACTGGAAACAACTTTCATCTGCAATTTCTATAACACATAATCATAGAATCATAGAATCATTAAGGTTGGAAAAGACCTCTAAGGTCATCGAATCCAACTGTCAACCCAACACCACCATACCCACTAAACCCTGTCCCTAAGCGCCACATCTACACGTCCTTTAAATACTTTCCAGGGATGGTGACTCAACCACTTCCCTGGGCAGCCTGTTCCAAGGCCTGACCACTCTTTCAGTAAAGAAATTTCTCCTAATGTCCAATCTAAACCTCCCTTGGCGCAACTTGAGGCCATTTCCTCTCATCCTATTGGTAGATACTATGGAGAAGAGACAAACACCTCCCTCGCTACAACCTCCTTCCAGGCAGTTGTAGAGCGTAATGGAGTCTCCCCTCAGCCTCCTCTTCTCCAGACTAAACAGTCCCAGTTCCCTCAGCCGCTCCTCATAAGACTTGTTCTCCAAGCCCTTCACCAGCTTCCTTGCCCTTCTCTGGACACGCTCCAGCACCTCAATGTCCTTCTTGTAGTGAGGGGCCCAAAACTGAACACAGTATTCAAGGTGCGGCCTCACCAGTGCCGAGCACAGGGGCACGATCACCTCCCGACTCCTGCTGGCCACACTATTTCGGATACAGGCCAGGATGTCATGGGCCTTCTTGGCCACCTGGGCACACTGCCGGCTCATGTTCAGCCGGCTGTCAACCAGCACCCCCAGGTCCTTTTCCTCTGGGCAGCTTTCCAGCCACTCTTCCCCAAGCCTGTAGCGTTGCCTGGGGTTGTTGTGGCCGAAGTGCAGGACCCGGCACTTGGCCTTGTTGAACCTCATGCAGTTGGCCTCGGCCCAACGATCCAGCCTGTCCAGGTCCCTCTGCAGAGCCTTCCTGCCCTCCAGCAGATCAACACTCCCGCCCAGCTTGGTGTCATCTGCAAACTTACTGAGGGAGCACTCGATCCCCTCATCCAGATCGTTGATAAAGATATTGAACAACACTGGCCCCAAAACTGAGCCCTGGGGAACACCACTCGTGACCGGCCGCCAACTGGATTTAGCTCCATTGACTACAACTCTTTGGGCTCGGCCGTCCAGCCAGTTTCTTATCCAGCGAAGAATGTACCTGTCTAGGCCGTGAGCCGCCAGTTTCTCCAGGAGAATGCCGTGGGAGACAGTGTCAAAGGCTTTACTGAAGTCCAGGTACACCACATCCACAGCCTTTCCCTCATCAACTAGGCGGGTCACCTGATCATAGAAGGAGATCAGGTTGGTCAAGCAGGACCTGCCTTCCATGAACCCGTGCTGGCTGGGCCTGATCCCCTGGTTGTCCCGGACGTGGCTCGTGAGCGCCCTCAAGATGAACCTTTCCATAATCTTCCCCGGCACCGAGGTCAGGCTGACCGGCCTGTAGTTCCCCGGATCCTCCTTCCTGCCCTTCTTGTAGATGGGTGTCACATTGGCAAGCCTCCAGTCGTCCGGGACCTCCCCCGTTAACCAGGACTGCTGGTAAATGATGGAGAGTGGCTTGGCAAGCCCTCCGCCAGCTCCCTCAGTACCCTTGGGTGGATCCCATCCAGCCCCATAGACCTTTGAGGGTCCAGGTGGCATAATAGGTCATTAACGTCTTCCTCTTGGATTATGGGGGGTTTATCCTGCTCACCATCCCTGTCTTCCAGCTCAGGGGGCTGTATACCCTGACTGCTCTGACTATTAAAGACTAAGACAAAGAAGGCATTAAGTACCACAGTCTTTACTCATCCTTAGTGGCAATGTTCCCCCCTGCATCCAATAAAGGGTGGAGATTCTCCTTGGCTGTCCTTTTGTCATTAATATATTTGCAAAAAACATGTTAATATATTTGTAAAAAACATGTCTTCTGAAAACTCTATGTGGAAGTGTGTGCTGCTGAGAAGGTTTGCCCTGTATTTAAAGAGTATGATACATGTCCTCTCAGGAGATTACTCCGCCAATCCCTGGAATAAATGGGAATGTTATTTTTTATTTAACCAAGACCATGTTCAGACTTCAGCAATCAAATGTAACGCAGCATGGTTCTGTGTCTGATTGTAAAAATGCTTTTTAATCAGCACTGATAGCCAGTTATCTCCTTGTCTTCATTCAGACATGGAATTTCACATTTCTCAATATCAGTGCCAGATTGTCTCCTCAGATTCAGCTCTAGTTCAAGCACTTCATCAA
This sequence comes from Pelecanoides urinatrix, assembly GCA_013400755.1. NCBI lineage: Eukaryota > Metazoa > Chordata > Aves > Procellariiformes > Procellariidae > Pelecanoides > Pelecanoides urinatrix. The sequence goes on along the minus strand of VZTQ01012878.1, from coordinate 3,816 downwards.
ACTTTCAACCCTTTGAATTTCTTCAGAAGCATGGTGCAGGTGCAATGATAGGACTGAAAACTTAGACAAAGCTATTTTCTGCGTATTAGACATGAAATGTATAACCTTTATAACCAATCTTACATGTTATCATCTGGATATCGAGTAGTAGGGTCACAGGATGGAAAAAGACCTGGAAATAATCTAGTTCAAACCCTGTGAATTGTAGGCAAGTGTCCTGTACAGGGTCTACAGAACATCTACTTTATACAACCTTGTATATCACAGACCACATAGCACTTTCTGGCATCCTGTTATGAAGTGAATATTTACAGTAAAAGATCAAAACTCTCAACCATACAGTACTTACAACACTTCAGAAAGAAAGCAGAATCTCTATCCATGTCCAGGATTCCTGCAGTCAGAAGAAATTTGAGAGGTAGAATTTTCACCATGAGCTTTTATCCAGGTATAACCTGCACGTAGCGCTTCCATTACACAAGTTCTTCAGCTTATACTTTTCTTAAAGTGGCTTGTTATTCAGATGCTATACAAGAAAAGTACTTCCTTTGGATAGGGAAAGAAGTCCCCTTTATGGGAAAAATTGCTTAATGCCTCCCAGATGTGTAAGAAAAGTGAAAAACGATAGCTCATTTGAGGCAGGGCTTATGCCTTAGCGAGATTATTAGTTCTCTGAATGAAGTTGTCTGCCCTGCATTTCTTCAATTTCATTTAATGTACAGACAAAAACAAAAAACGTAGACTAAAATGAAATGTATTAGGCTGCTTATGCCAAATAGCAAAAGGAGAGGGATCTTTTTAATGTCTATCAAATATACTTTATTTTAAACAATCCCAGATTCTGAGGCTATCTTTACTATTCTCCTATCTGATATTCAGTGCCAGTTGATTTGTTTGCAGGAGAGAATTTTAAAGGAAACGTAGAGCTAATTTTCTGTGTCAGCTTAACAAATAAAATATGTGTGCTGTGGGTAGCAATCATTAAAAGGATCTGTCATCTGTCAAATTTATCTGAGATAGGTTCTCTTTGTTAGTCTTTTGATAGGAGTTAGTAATTAAAATTGTTTGAAGAAAGATGAGTGATACTATGGAACCAAATATGCCATATTGATTTAGGAAACTATTAAAGAACACAGAAACAATTTTTTTTTTCTGTTTTTCACACTTGCATGCAGGGCATCCCCTTAACTGAAAATATGATTGCCATCAGCTGATTACAGAGGAAGCTTACATATCACTCACCTGGTGTTTAAATGACTAAGCTACAAGAGTCAAATGGTTTATTGAATTAGAAGGGTAATTGTAAACAGGTCTTCAAATCTCTGCACAAAGTTCTTTCATGATACAAGAAACTTGTAGACTAAATCAGCTTGTTAGTACTGATTGCTCCAGTAGCCCATTAAGACACATATAACTCTATTCAAAAATTGATATGGCATCATTTGCACATGAAGAGGAAGAGTAGGTTGGTAAAATTTGCCCAAAGCACCTCAGACTTTCCAAAAATCTGCAATTACAGGAACCTCTCTAGATCTCAAGATTTGTATCTTCACAAGAAAAATAACATCTTAAATTCTTTTAAGGAGTCCTTCCATATGATGCATAAATATCAGTTCTGGTTAGAACACAACTATAAATACAGGGGAGAACTGCAAAATTATCTGTGTAAAACTGGATTCATGCATTAGAGCTATTAGATTGTTCATGGCTTTTTCAAACATTAGAACCCTCATTAAAGTATCCTTGACTTAATTCTGGTTAAAGAAAAAAAAGTTGCAATTGACACTCTAATGCTGCCTTACTTAATCTTCATGTATAATTTATACATCATACATGGCCATTGCTAAATCATTTAAGAATAAATTTTCATTGTACAGCATCACTGTAGTTAGATCATTATGTATTTCCAAGAAAATGTATTATTCTAGAGAGAAGAAAATATTTTTAGCTTTATCTTCAATTTTTTCCAGTGATCTCTTTTTCTCTCTCTTGTGTTTATTCGTCATCTTTTAAGCTCTCATTCAGAAAAAGCTTGGCAATTGCTAAGTTTAAGCATATACTTAAAGACAATGAGACTGAAAAATGTGTTTTTTGGAATGTGGCTAATTATTTTGCTAAATAGTGATATTTTCACAAGTTAAGGGCTTAGAGAACTGTCTATGCTTGCTCTCCTTGGTGTAAAAATCTATGTTTCTTAGTTTCCCCAAAGCAAAGTGTAAAAAATGAAAGCATGAGATTTAGATTAGAAAGTATATCAATTACCTGTGATAATAAAGATAAGCCTATGTAATTTATATATGGAAGTGTCCTAAGAACTTTATAGAGAATACTTCATAAGCTAGGGAATGGGGGATAGAACAGCATAAAAGCATGATTTCTTTTTGCTTAAATTTGTAATATTTTTTCAGTACTTTATGGTACCTATATTTTAACATTATGTTTTAGTCTACTTAGTAGACGTAGTAGATGTAGTAGATTACCTAAAAGTCTAGGTCAATACATGGTATTTGAACTATACCTGAAAGCTACATGATGGTGATCAAGAGTAGGAGAAAGAAATAAGTGTGGTGTTAGTACTTTACATAAGAATGTTAAAGTTTCTGATTTTTAGGTTTTATTAATCTTCCTTTAGAATACTACAATTTCCTGGGTTTCAAATTTCTTATTTCTTGCAGAATGTTCTAACACAGTTTTTTTGTAAACTAATGGAGAGACATATCTGAAAATTAGTGTCAATAATTTTTTAAGGGAATTTGGTTATTTTTGCTAAGAGAAAACTTAATCTAATATATCTGTTTGTTCCTAATTCTATTTTTTAAAGTATTCTCAGGTAGGAAGATGCTCCAAAGGCCTGCTTTTGCTGAATACCTGCTAAAAAAAAGCTCTGACAGCAGCCCAGCTCCTGAGAAACTTTTAAGCTCTGCTTCTTCCCTAGCCCTGGTAGTTCTGTCTAGTCCTGTAAAGCTCATAAACTCCTCACTCCTCAGTGAAGACAGGAGAATAAACCACATTTGCCGTTTCTACGACATACTGTTTTGGGGATATGCTGTTCTGAAATACATTAGGATAATGTAACAAATGCAAATTACCACTGATTTTACAGCCTCTCAAATCTCACAAATGCCTTGTCCAATTACCCTCAAACTTTCTAGGGGGAAAAAAAAAATCATCTTCTTTCAGAACACCACACAAGAGAAATTTCTAATGGAACAGTCTGATGTTAAAATTAGATGGAAGGGCCTAATTGAGCTTATAATGGAAGGTACTTACAACCTTAGCCATGGAATGACTACCACAGCTCCATAATATCGTCTATTTCAGAAAATCAGAAAGCTTTAGACAGACTGCCTGACAGAGTATTCAGAAATGGGGAGCAAAAATACTAGCCAAGACAAGTCTGCGGTTATCACTATGCTGATATTTCCACTTATTGTATATCAAGGAAAAAAACACCTTTATGTTGACTAACTAAACATTGCCCACATTTGTGCTGAAAATTTATGAAAGCCAAGTACTTTTTGTGTTTACTAAAGCCAGCTGAGTTATTCTGTGTTTTCAATTATATAACACATAACAAAATATGATAAGAATTTGTCCTTAATTTACCTATTAAAACAGTTATTTTTCAGCTTTCAGCTAAGGCACTTTTCTTCGCTGGGCAAGCTCCATATTTATACACATGCACGCACATTTGTTNTCGGGAGCCAACACCACCGAGTGCTTCTCGGGAGTCAACGCCACCAAGCGCAGGCGAGTGCCTGGCCGGCCCTGCTTCTGCTCCGGACCCACACGTGGCATGGTGCCGCTGGGGGCCCT
>VZTQ01012877.1:2277-12405 GCA_013400755.1 Pelecanoides urinatrix | reverse complement strand
GCCGAAACCAGGACAGCATTTATTCTAGTTGATTTTCACTAAATCCTCCTCAAGACAGGTCCTGTACAGATCATTTTAGTAAAGTCTTGTGGGCAATGGATCCAGTCTTATAAACTTTGTTGAAAAATTTATGCTGGTGACCACTGCAACTTTACAAAAACCTCAGGACCAAGCCCACGTAACAAAATAGATCTCATATTTCCAATAGCACTTTTTTTTCTTATTCTAAAAATAGAAGAAAATGTTGCTCAGAATCAAAATAGTACATGAATAACATATGATTTCTTTCCTTGATCCTTTTTTGTCTGGTCTAAGGCAATGTTTTCTTGTTTTCTATCAGTAATAAGCAAGTATAAGACTTCTATGCTCGTATCTAGAAGGTCATTATTGCTTTATAATAAGCTATTTGTCTAAAAGATTTTAACCATCTGTCCACAAAACACAACTTTCTTAAAAGGAGATTTTATAAAAAGAATGCATTTGAAGTTCTATACATATATAATTGCACTGGCTTTGGGACTGACTTGCCAGCTACCTGTTGATGCCTTTATGTACTTTGGCATTGAAACTCATACAGCTATGGGAGAGAAGCATCATAGCTCACAACTTAGCACTTGAAGTTGCAGAACTAGCTGTATAGTTTTTTGACTTTGAATAATCAAGTAATAGTACCAGTGCAATACTTTTACAACACGTGGTATTTTGGTGCAAAAAGTTCTTGATAACTAATTAATCTGTGTTTTACAAAACACAATGTGTAGTTCCTAAGAGGATAACACAGGGACAATTTTATAATTTATTTTCATCCAATTTGACCTCTTGTTTATACCTTGTCTGCTTCAGGATTTCTCATCTTAATATTCAGTGCCATGAGAGAGATGTTAATGATGTTAACAGACCTCAGCTACACATTTCTTCAGTGTGTAACAGCTGTTGCAGAGTTTGTAGTACATGGTATACAAATACTGAAGAACAATTCAGTATCCCTTTGGTCTTTCCTCCTGCAAGCAAGCAACATCACCCAGAGAAGTGAATAAAGTACTTGTCTGATCTAAGAGCTCTGCAATCACATGCAGAGCAATATGTCACTTAGGACATGAACGCAAGGCAAAAGTTATAGTTGGGGGCTGGCAAGACATCTGGAACAGACTTTTTATAACTTCATTGGAAGAGAAAAGTCTGGCGAAGAGGACAATCTCTCTTTCTCTCCTCTCTTCTTCCCAACATTTTAGCCTTTCCTCTTGAGTTAATACTCTGTGTCAGCAGTGCCCCTTGGGAATTTTCCTTTGCAGTTACATTAAAAAAAAACAAAACACCTTGTCACTCTCAATTCTATGTTATCTACCAATTTATCTGGTAGCATTATTTCTTACAGAGGACTATGTCACTACGAGATAATCCATTTCAAGGGAAGCACAAAAGAGGACCTCACCTCTCTATTTTCCAACAGAATATCAAGACATTAGTAGTGATGAGGGGTTTGGCTAGGGACAAGAAACAACCCCACAAATGCTCCCTGCTTCCTCCTATTGTGAAGTGTCCTACTGCTGCTGTGAGACAGACTCCTTTGAGGAGGCAGTACAATTGATGCAGGACGTTTTTTCTACCTATGCAGACCCTCTAGTGTATCACGCTTACTGGTGCATATGTGTGGTGTCTACGTGACACAGGATACAGTCTTACTGAGGATGTGATTGAGCTTGCTCCTTGGTCCTTGGCTCATTCATGGACCCCAGCTGAAATGTACATAAAACAGCAGTTGCTATGTGAGGCATTTGAAAGACAAACATATATTTTCTAGGAAATGCTTCACAGTTCCTGGCAGTATTTCATACAATTGTGATATACATACCTACATGAGATAAAAATGCAGGTGTATGAAAATTATATTAAAGTTATGGAAAGAAACTTCAAGTGAACCTTTTTTTGGTTGGCATGACTTAAAATAATAAGCTGAAAAAAATATTTTGCTTTTTCTTTTCAGGAGTTGTAAGGTTCCTCTGAGTACATTTTATCAAAATCCCATAAGAAAACAAGTCATATAAATCTTTAATTCAGTTTTTCAGGTTCACTATTTTCTCAGGGCTTGGACAACCATCAATGTATTTGTAAGTTCACATAGCCTAAAGTAAAAGACTAGGTTACTATTTTTGCTCTAATGGTTCATTAAGGCTATGTTCAAAAAGTGGGACCTCCTTCCTTCCATGAATAAATTTGTGTCTTGGACACATGGTGACTCCTTATGCTGAGAGCACATCTGACAGCAGGTAGTACCAGGGCAGGCACCAGGTGCAGGCAGTCTGCAGTACCAGGCAAGGCAGTTATGGTGGGGAGCAGGGATAACAATCCACACTCCCCAAAGTGAAGTCCTGCCCTCACATATTGACTAGCTGAACTATGCTGGGGGACAGCAATTAAATAAATTAAATTATTTAATCTGTAGCTCTATCCTGTATGTAGCAGAGAAGGGTTAGCATGGAATGAATATTCCTGTTTAACAAGGTAAATCCGGTCATTTTAATGAACACTTCTACAGAGACAAACTAAGATATGAGATAACTCCTGTTTGTTCGTTATGCTAATTAAAAAAGACCACCTCTGGCCTTGTGAAAACAAAACTGATTAAAGCAAATGCAGTAAGTCAACTTGGAATTGTGAAGTACAAATTGTAAAGGACACAATGGACATTAAGTCAAAACTGAACAGCCTTTTTAGCAAAAAGTGAATTTGGCTTTGGGCTTGCCTGTGACTTTTCCTGACTCTTATGTATTAAATACATATGGGATATGGAAATTCAAGAAGCGGGAATTCACCGAACAAGCACAAAAAAATCTCTGTTTAATTAAAGTAAGCAGAGTAGAAAACCTTGCTCCACAAGAAAAAAAAATTAACTGGTTTATTCTCTTTGCAGGTATTTATTTCAGTTCAAGTATTATGAACATTATTCCACTTTGGATGGGAATGGAGAAAGCATTAAGTTTTACCCAAATCATCTGAGTATGACAAGCTTTTAGGAAACCAATATTTCTTTTCTCAGAGTTTTGTCCCTTCCATGGCACTCTTGGAAATTTCTGGGAATTCTTTTTCTTTTATTCAACTTTTACATTACTTCTGAAGTTGCAGGTTTACTTGGGAAAGAAAATTAGAGAAGATTCTAATGGATTTCTGATAAGAAATTTCAAATATGTTTATGAGAGAAGTGGTGGATACTGAACATCTTTTATTTCTGAAGGTTAATAGAACTAGTTGTCTACATTCTCCTGGAGAAACTGGCGGCTCACGGCCTAGACAGGTACACTTTTTGCTGGATAAGAAACTGGCTGGACAGCCGAGCCCAGAGAGTTGTAGTCAATGGAGCTAAATCCAATTGGCGGCCGGTCACGAGTGGTGTTCCCCAGGGCTCAGTTTTGGGGCCAGTGTTGTTCAATATCTTTATCAACGATCTGGATGAGGGGATCGAGTGCTCCCTCAGTAAGTTTGCAGATGACACCAAGCTGGGCGGGAGTGTTGATCTGCTGGAGGGCAGGAAGGCTCTGCAGAGGGACCTGGACAGGCTGGATCGTTGGGCCGAGGCCAACTGCATGAGGTTCAACAAGGCCAAGTGCCGGGTCCTGCACTTGGGCCACAACAACCCCAGGCAACGCTACAGGCTTGGGGAAGAGTGGCTGGAAAGCTGCCCAGAGGAAAAGGACCTGGGGGTGCTGGTTGACAGCCGGCTGAACATGAGCCGGCAGTGTGCCCAGGTGGCCAAGAAGGCCAACGGCATCCTGGCCTGTATCAGGAATAGTGTGGCCAGCAGGAGCAGGGAGGTGATCGTGCCCCTGTACTCGGCGCTGGTGAGGCCGCACCTTGAGTACTGTGTTCAGTTTTGGGCCCCTCACTACAAGAAGGACATTGAGGTGCTGGAGCGTGTCCAGAGAAGGGCAACGAAGCTGGTGAAGGGCCTGGAGCACAAGTCTTATGAGGAGCGGCTGAGGGAACTGGGATTGTTTAGTCTGGAGAAGAGGAGGCTGAGGGGAGACCTCATCGCGCTCTACAACTACCTGAAGGGAGGTTGTAGTGAGGTGGGGGTTGGTCTCTTCTCCCAAGTAACCAGCGATAGGATGAGAGGAAATGGCCTGAAGTTGCGCCAAGGGAGGTTTAGATTGGACATTAGGAAAAAATTCTTTACTGAAAGAGTGGTCAGGCCTTGGAACAGCCTGCCCAGGGAAGTGGTGGAGTTACCATCCCTGGAGGTATTTAAAAGACATGTAGATGAGGTGCTTAGGGACATGGTTTAGTGGGCGTGGGGGTGTTGGGTTGACGGTTGGACTCGATGACCTTAGAGGTCTTTTCCAATCTTAATGATTCTATGATTCTATGATTCTACAATTGGAATTGCTTCACAACCCCTCTGAGTTTACATTCTACACTGATACACACCTCTGAAATACTGGATTTTTATCAGGTGAACTATAGTGTATCTGCATTAAAATATACACATACATGTGTGTGTATTAGTGTCGTTAAGATAAATTAAAGAACCACTTTTGTCACTTTATGACCTACGATAAAAACACAGAAAGACGTGATGCACCACAAAGTGGCAGACCTGTCTTACTCAAGCTGGGAATATAGACCAACCAAACTGTGTCTATAATTGTAGCTATATCAATATCAGCTGTCTTATAGTGACTTTGGTCACTATCAGGCAGTGTTGGAATAAGTCCATTTACATGTTGATTCAGTTTTAAAATAGAGCTTAGCACAAGAAAATGACATTATTTTTTATATCCCCATCTGGCTGAGGTCCTAAGTAAAGGAATCACACTGATTTTGTCAACTTTGCCAGCAGTATTTGATTCTGGTGACTCTACAGTTTTGTTGATCTTCCTGTAGCGTCTTGCAGGGACAGAGTAAGTTCTCTTTTTCCTTTCTGAAATGCTTAAGACTGTCAGTTAAGTTCCCAGAGCTGTTCTATGCAACAATTTGCAGAGTACATAATTTCAGTGTGTTATTTCTTCTATTCAGGATTCCCAGAATATATAGATATATAAAAAATTATAAAAATCTTATACAGTCTTCAGTCTTTAACCAGAATTTGGCAAAATTCAGAGGAAGCAGACACCTAGTCCTGCAATGAGACCATAATTCTCAGTATTAACTTACATTTAAGTGGAAAACAGAGGTATCAATGTCAATAGCACTACATATATATGTCCACTATATATATGTCCACTTTCAGAATGCCGGTTATAAGGAACAGTTCTCAGACATATCACACAGCCCAGTATCATGTTTTTCCATTGATTATTCAGTAACTTTGAGGCTTTATAGGCAGCTTTATCTTTATTCAGGAAATAAAAAAAGAACATTTTCACATAGACAGTAACTGAATATCTAATTACCCTGCCTTTGCTGATGATCACATCTGCAGTTCCAGTGTAGTAAAATGGTTAGAAAAAGAAAAAATTTATTTTGACTCTATATGTAGAAATCCCAAGGAAGAAAAGTAAGCTGTTCTAGCAATATATTAGGTTGGCATGGAGGGAGATCCTCAAAAGTTCTTTTTTTTTAAGATCATAGATAAGGATTGATATAATAGACTGATCAGTTAACACAGAAGTAATAAGAAGTAAGTCACATTTCTTATTCTTTGTATGACACCTAGTACTTATATTTATTTTTTACATTTCCTTAAAATAATTTTAAAATAGTGATGACGATTCACTCATGGGAAACTGAAGATATATCTTCAGCTTCCCTTTTTTAAACAACAGAAAAGCTAGAGGGAGCTATTCAAAAGATGATTATTCTAAGTCAAATTAATGACTTTGATGACTCTTGGTAAAGTTGTTTCCACATTTTGGTTGCTCCAGCAATGCTGTTTTGACTTGTGGACATTTGCCAGTTGCAAAAATGTATAGCTGGCATCTCCTGATACACAGAATTTATACCAAGTCAAAACATTCAAGAACATTTCCGACACCATGTAAAAAAAAGAAGTTCAATATGTTTAGCCCTGCTGGAAAGTGAAAGTTGATTAGTTATGTACATAGACCCCAGAAACAGTCTGGTAACAATGTTTTTTTTTATTATTCTTTGACCTTCCTGATGTAAGCAACATTTGGAAAGAGCAGTGAGTTGATGAAGATGGAAAAATCCTCCCAGTACTGTTCAAGATAAAGAAGTGTCATACACTTTATCAGCTTTTCCTGTGTAAGAAAGATGTTGGAAATGCCTTAGAGGCCAATGAGACAGCTTTCTTTGTTTGTTTGTTTTGATTTAGTTTTCATCTTCCCCCCCCCCCCCCAAAAAAAAAAAAAAAGAAAAGAAGGCAATGAAAAACAATTATAAAATACATTTAAAATACAGCACTTCCCATGAAGGGAAGAGTGCAATCCAGAATTTTATTCCAGAAATTCTGCATCTTAAAATACCACGTACTGTTTCTCTTCTAAAAAGGTGGGTTTATGATTAATTCCACATTGGAAAAAGAGGATATAAAACAAAGAGGCAACATATTGTATATAGTATTTATCAAAAAAAGCAATAGGAGGGCAGGCATTAATGTATACAGTCATACAATTAGTTCTGGAACAAACTTTGGTTGTTTTGTCACGGGTACAGAGGAACCTGTACAGAAGGAGATGCTGTATTTGGAGGTAGAAAAAGGTTTTAATGCTTTTCGTTTCTCAAATTTCTGAAACAAAGGTAGTCTGTTCTTTTGGGGGAAAGACATGCCTCTTTTTAGTCAATAAGATGTAAACCCCTTCCTTGCAACTACCAGTAAAATTCTCAGTAATGACCATTATATTTTGGTACCTTATATTTTCCTTAAGGCTTTTTCTTGGTAGCATAATGAATCTTGAATGGAATAAGTTTTTTATAGAAAAAAAAGTCACACTAAGTATTCATGAAAAATGAAGGACAGGCATCGCTTTGGATAGGACATTTTATATAACCAAACCCTGTAAAACTTTGTTGCATTCTAAAATGTCAATACACCTGATTTTGATTTAAAAAACCTATATATTTATAGGTCTATTGTAAACAAAAGTTTTTAAACAGCATAAGGTTTGTGACAGATAATTATCATTGCTATTTTTCTGTATTATTCTCCAGTAGATCTGTGAAAAATTTAATGAACAGTGAATTTGGTATAAAAAATTAGTTTCTTGGGGAGTTAAAGCAATAAAGATTTGAAAATAATTTGGGCAAAGTAACAAGCAAACCATTTCAGACACTGAGATATATAATCTGAACATTTTTAAACAAAAAGTTTCCATTTTGAAAATGTTGAGATATTTCCTCTTGAAATTTTAAAACAAAGCTTTAAGGTTTACACCTCTTCATTACATTTCATTACATATAAAACCAACATAAGTTAAAGGAAATATTGTTAAAAACTTGGAATGCCATATGGATTAAAAGAAACACATTAAGATGATTAGAAACAATATATATTTATTTTAATTTAAACTCAAACATTGGAAAGATTAAGTTTTCATTCATGCTGAGTCCATTTCTCCCCTGTTCCTTATAGTTGAATAAGAAAATTTTGTCTACTTCGGAGTCCTAATCATGGACAAACTTGTCACGTGTTGCACTCAGAAATAAAAAATAAAAAATTAAAGCAATGCCATCGACCATCCAAAGGTAAAAAGTAAAGGGAGCAATCAGAGTAAAGAACTGAATGCATGATTAGACATTTATTTTATTAGAATATGAATAATGTTTAAGTTGTAATTCATAAGGAGCTCTCATCAAAAGAACTGGAAGAACTTTGTGCAATAATATCATAAAGGTATCCGGCAACAGCTATAGTAGAAGGTGGAGAGAAGTTGACCTGTTCTGTCTCTTTTGATAATCTGTTACTAAAGAAAAGTTTCAGTTATTATAAGATTGAAATAAAATAAAAGTTCTATCATTTTGTATAGCAGGAAAAGAAATGCCAGCGCAATACAGAAAGAGCTGCAGCTGGAGTCCTCATCAGAAAGTGTTTTGAGCAGGTGGCAACGTAGCACTAGTTGGAGGAGTCCATGAAGTCCCTGAAGAACACATGCATATGCTGTGGACAGACCAGAGCTGGTTGCAAATGGCCAATGCAGAGGACAAGCAAACGCTGCCAGCAAAAGGAGAAAAATTACTGTCATGAAACAAAGGGCTGAGAATGGAGCACAGGGACAAAACATTGGACTGGTCCAGCAAGTTATTTGTTGCACAGCAATGAAAAGCAAAACAGAAGCCTCAACTCACAGAAAGGCTATCTGGGAAAGGAGCAGACAGCAAGCACTGAACAAAAATAACAACCTTGAAAAGAGTAAAGGAGTAATTTTTCCTTCACCCTTTTGAAACTGAGAGAGCAGCATTTCCTTCATGTGATGTTCATGAAACCAGTGACAAACAAGTGCAAAAAAAGCCAGAAGAAAAAAAAAAAGGAAATTTCCCCTGACAATGAATATTTTAATAAAAAATAAAGTTACTCCTTGGAGTTTCTTTGGATCCAATTTGGAAAAATATTGAGTCACTACATGAAAAAAAACTCAAGTGAGTGGAATTTGCACTCTGCTCCCCATTAGTGGTACAGCTTTCAGCTGAGAGCCAGTGACTCCTTGCCATAGTTATCTGGTTTGTTTAATTCAGGGGCATAGACAAGTATGCACAGATGGAAGATTTGAGATTTTTTTGTTTTGTTCTGATTTTGGGGGCATTTCAGCGGAGCAGGGTTGAATTGGGCTTGGTTTTTGCTGAAGTTTTCCAAGAGGCATAAGGAAGGAGGAATCCAATCTCACTGAGTTTCTCCACATATTTATTGAAAGCCTTTATACTTAAATAAGTCACATACAGAGACTCTGTCAAGTTATTAAGTTGAAGTTTAACAAGGTTTGCTGTTGATGGATCCAGGTGCACAGGTTGGGCCTGGGTATATTTTTTTTGCTCTTCACTATATATTCAGATTACTCAGGATTTCATCTTTCATTTTTTTGGAAAACAGGTATATGCCAAATGCTCATCATTGTGAAATGAAAGGTTGTGAAATGAAATTAATGTGAACTGAATGTAAACTCAGGCAGAAATTTGCAGATGGATTTATTCAGTAAGGTGTGAACTGCCTCACTGTTCTTTGGAGTCTCAGTTATGAAGCTGGATGTTGATTTTTTGAATGTCCCATTCCACTCCCTGGAGACACTGAAGGGATAAAAATATAGAGGAAAGAATAGAACAGCACACAGAAAAACAACAGAAAAAACAATAGAAGAAGGAGAAAGAAACAGAAACCAAATTGTACCTGGGCCTAAGGCAGAAACTTTCCCATGCTGCATGTAATGACAATACATTATTAAAGTTAAGAGAATATTAAGGTTATTTATTATATAAGGTATTTATTTTCCCTCTAATATAGGTTGGTACTGACTGGTGAGGTCAGTGTGAACTCTGCTCAGGAGAAAGCTATGCAATCCTGAACATATATACAAGCTAATAGTCTGTAACTCAAGGTAGGATTCAGCCCTTTCCACAAAATATGTTTGATGCCCCTGGGGTACAATTAAGTTGAAGAAAACTTAGAAAACTCCAGAAGGCACCTTCAGCTGCCCTGATTTGAGTGGATTTATTCTGGCCTCTTTAGCAGTGTGCCAAGAGCAGTATGCCAAGGGCCCAGGGCATCAGTCAGCCAACTGAAAATGATAAAAGTATTTTCATCTTTACTATAGCTTTCCTAGATGCAGGGCTGACGCTTCTCTCCTGCTACATGGTATGGAAACTGCCCTTTTGGAGAAGCCAGTGAAGCTTTGAAATTCTTTCCTTTCTGACGCCAGCACAGCAGAGGCAAAAGATCATTCAGATCATTGTCAGACTTGACATAAAGAAACATTTCCTTACCAAGATGGTGGTCAAGCATTGGAACAGGCTTCCTAGAGAGGTGGTCAATACACCAAGGATGTCAGTGTTTCAGAGGCATTTAGACAATGCCCTTAATAACATGCTTTCACTTTTGGTCAGCTCTGAAGTGATCACTAGATGATCGTTGTAGGTTCCTTACAGCTGGAAGTTAATCTCCTCTCCTCTCCTCTCCTCTCCTCTCCTCTCCTCTCCTCTCCTCTCCTCTCCTCTCCTCTCCTCTCCTCTCCTCTCCTCTCCTCTCCT